>CAUPSL010000483.1:0-22336 GCA_963514005.1 Raja brachyura
TTATTCTCTACAAGTCTAATAAAAAAGAGCTCCATTCCACCCACCGCCTGTGATGGTCTTTACTGACAGAGAGAGACTCACAGTCACAACATAGGAACAAGCCCAGGCAGTGTTAGTAAGTTTATTGGCCAAGCATTCACATACAAGGAATTTGCCTTGGTGCTCCACCCACAGTAACAACATGACATACAGTGACAGTTACAAACACTAAACATTAATAATAATAAGACATTAATGATAAAACACCATTGATCAAGCATGTGAACCAACAAAATACCAGATCAAAGGGAGGCTACAGATTTTTGGCTGTTGAGTAGAGCAACTACTCGTGGATAAAATCTGTTTTTATGTCTGGCTGTGGCGGCTTTGACAGTCCGGAGTCGCCTTCCAGAGGGAAGTGATTCAAAGAGTTTGTGGCCAGGGTGAGAGGGGTCAGAGATGATCTTGCCCGCTCGCTTCCTGGCCCTTGCAGTGTACAGTTCATCAATGGAGGGAAGGTTGCAGCCAATAACCTTCTCAGCTGATCGGACGATTCGCTGCAGCCTCCGGGTGTCGTGCTTGGTGGCTGAGCCAAACCAGACCATGATGGAGAAGGTGAGGACAGACTCTATGATGGCCGTGTAGAATTGGACCATCATTGCCTGTGGCAGATTGTGCTTCCTCAGCTGCCGCAGGAAGTACATCCTCTGTTAGAAACATAGAAACATAGAAAAAATAGGTGCAGGAGTAGGCCATTCGGCCCTTCGAGCCTGCACCGCCATTCAATGTGATCATGGCTGATCATCCAACTCAGTATCCCGTACCTGCCTGCTCTCCATACCCCCTGATCCCTTTAGCCACAAGTGCCACATCTAACGCCCTCTTAAATATAGCCAATGAACTGGCCTCAACTACCTTCTGTGGCAGAGAGTTCCAGAGACTCACCACTCTCTGTGTAAAGAATGTTTTCCTCATCTCGGTCCTAAAGGAATTCCCCCTTATCCTTAGACTGTGACCCCTTGTTCTGGACTCCCCCAACATCGGGAACAATCTTCCAGCATCTAGCTTGTCCAACCCCTTAAGAATTTTGTAAGTTTCTATAAGATCCCCCCTCAATCTTCTAAATTCCAGCGAGTACAAGCCGAGTCTATCCAATCTTTCCTCATATGAAAGTCCTGACATCCCAGGAATCAGTCTGGTGAATCTTCTCAGTACCCCCTCTATGGCAAGGATGTCTTTCCTCAGATTTGGAGACCAAAACTGTACGCAATACTCCAGGTGTGGCCTCACCAAGACCCTGTACAACTGCAGTAGAACCTCCCTGCTCCTATACTCAAATCCTTTCGCTATGAATGCTAACATACCATTTGCTTTCTTCACTGCCTGCTGCACCTGCATGCCTACTTTCAATGACTGGTGTACCATGACACCCAGGTCTTGTTGCATCTCCCCTTTTCCTAATCTGCCACCATTCAGATAATAGTCTACCCTCATGTTTTTGCCACCAAAGTGGATAACCTCACATTTATCCACATTATACTGCATCTGCCATGCATCTGCCCATTCACTCAGCCTATCCAAATCACCCTGCAGCCTCCAAGCATCCTCCTCACACCTAACTATACCCCCCAGCTTGGTATCATCTGCAAATTTGGAGATGTTGCATTGAATTCCCTTGTCTAAATCATTAATATATATTGTAAATAGCTGTTGGGCCTTTTTGAACCAACCACAGACACTGGTTTATGCCAAAGGTAGACGCACAGCGCTGGAGTAACTCAGCGGGACAGGCAGCATCTCCGGCTAGAAGGAATGAATGGGGGATGTTTCGGGCCGACACCCTCCCTCAGGCTGAGAGTCAGGGGAGAGGTAGGAAAAGATACAGAGCCGGCCCCGATGACCTCGGAAAGGTGGAGCCCATCAGGGTCCATTGTTGGTCATTAGTGACAGGAGTAGAATTAGGCCATTCGGCCCATCAAGTCTACACCATTCAATCATGGCTGACCTATCTCTCCCTCCTAACCCCATTCCCCTGCCTTCTCCCCATAACATATAAGATCGTTAAGGGCTTGGACACGCTAGAGGCAGGAAACATGTTCCCGATGTTGGGGGAGTCCAGAACCAGGGGCCACAGTTTAAGAATAAGGGGGTAAGCCATTTAGAACGGAGACGAATAAACACTTTTTCTCACAGAGAGTGGTGAGTCGGTGGAATTCTCTGCCTCAGAGGGCGGTGGAGGCCAGTTCTCTGGATGCTTTCAAGAGAGAGCTAGATAGGGCTCTTAAAGATAGCGGAGTCAGGGGATATGGAGAGAAGGCAGGAACGGGGGTACTGATTGGGGACGATCAGCCATGATCACATTGAATGGCGGTGCTGGCTCGAAGGGCCAAATGGCCTCCTCCTGCACCTGTTGTCTATAACCTCTGACTCCCATACTAATGGTGTCATGGTACACCAGTCATTGAAAGTAGGCATGCAGGTACAGCAGGCAGTGAAGAAAGCGAATGGTATGTTAGCATTCATAGCAAAAGGATTTGAGTATAGGAGCAGGGAGGTTCTACTTCAGTTGTATAGGGTCTTGGTGAGACCACACCTGGAGTATTGCATACAGTTCTGGTCTCCAAATCTGAGGAAGGACATTATTGCCATAGAGGGAGTGCAGAGAAGGTTCACCAGACTGATTCCTGGGATGTCAGGACTGTCTTATGAACAAAGACTGCACAGACTCGGTTTATACTCTCTAGAATTTAGGAGATTGAGAGGGGATCTTGTAGAAACTTACAAAATTCTTAAGGGGTTGGACAGGCTAGATGCAGGAAGATTGTTCCCGATGTTGGGGAGGTCCAGGACAAGGGGTCACAGCTTAAGGATAAGGGGGGAAATCCTTTAGGACCGAGATGAGAAGGACTTTTTTCACACAGAGAGTGGTGGGTCTCTGGAACTCTCTGCCACAGAGGGTAGTTGAGGCCAGTTCATTGGCTATATTTAAGAGGGAGTTAGATGTGGCCCTTGTGGCTAAGGGGATCAGAGGGTATGGAGAGAAGGCAGGTACGGGATACTGAGTTGGATGATCAGCCATGATCATATTGAATGGCGGTGCAGTCTCGAAGGGCCGAATGGCCTACTCCTGCACCTAATTTCTACGTTTCTGTGTTTCTAATCAAGAATCTGTCTATCTCTGCGATAAATATATCCACGGACCTTGCCCCCACAGGCTTCAGTGGCAAGGTATTCCACAGATTCATTACCCTCTGACCAAAGACATTCCTCCTCATCTCCTTCCCAAAAGAAGGTCCTTTAATTCTGAAGAATTGGCTGTGGGAGAGGCGATGACGAAGGGGTGTATGGATGTGAACGGTGGGACTGGCCGGATGGCCAGGGTGGGGATGGAGAGAGAGTTACATGACATTAGATTCATCTGTCTTCACACCGCTCCATGGGGTGCCCGAGCTAAATGTGAGCTGCTGTGTGTCCCGTCCCGTCCCGTCCCTCATCACAATCAGGCTGGAGAAGGGTCCAGGCACACGTTGTGCTTTCCCCATTGTCACACAGGGAGGGACAGGCTCAAAGGGGAAAACACAGGAGAGGGCAGAGGGGGCACAGAGGGACAGAGGACAGAGAGGACAGGGGCACAGAGGGGGCACAGAGGACAGGGACACAGAGGACAGGGGCACAGAGGGGGGGCAGAGGACAGGGGCACAGAGGGGGCAGGGGCACAGAGGGGGCACAGAGGGGGCAGAGGCACAGAGGGGGCACAGAGGGGGCAGGGGCACAGAGGGGGCACAGAGGGGGCAGGGGCACAGAGGACAGGGGCACAGAGGACAGAGGCACAGAGGACAGGGGCATAGAGGACAGAGGCACAGAGGACAGGGGCACAGAGGACAGGGGCATAGAGGACAGGGACACAGAGGACAGGGGCACAGAGGACAGAGGCACAGAGGACAGGGACACATAGGACAGGGACACAGAGGCACAGAGGACAGGGGCACAGAGGACAGGGGCCCAGAGGACAGGGACACAGAGGACAGGGGCCCAGAGGACAGGGACACAGAGGACAGGGGCACAGAGGACAGGGGCACAGAGGACAGGGGCACAGAGGACAGAGGCACAGAGGACAGAGGCACAGAGGACAGGGACACAGAGGACAGAGGACAGGGACACAGAGGACGGGGCACAGAGGACAGGGGCACAGAGGGGGTACAGAGGCACAGAGGACAGGGGCACAGAGGACAGGGGCCCAGAGGACAGGGACACAGAGGACAGGGGCACAGAGGACAGGGGCACAGAGGACAGGGGCACAGAGGACACGGGCACAGAGGACAGGGACACAGAGGACAGGGGCACAGAGGACAGGGGCACAGAGGACAGGGGCACAGAGGACAGAGGCACAGAGGACAGAGGACAGGGGCACAGAGGACAGGGACACAGAGGACAGGGACACAGAGGACACGGGCACAGAGGACAGAGGACAGGGACACAGAGGACAGAGGCACAGAGGACAGGGGCACAGAGGACAGGGGCACAGAGGGCAGGGGAACAGAGGGGGCAGAGGGCACAGAGGGGACAGGGACACAGAGGGGCACAGAGGACAGAGGACAGGGGCATCCCCTGCTCCATCTGTGGATCTCTAAACCATTGGCAACTAGAGAATATATAACGGCTAACTGTGCCTTTCAATTATAACATGGGTATGTGGGGTGGGGGAGTCCCAATGTCACTGGGGAAGAACAAGGAGATTGATTCACAAATTCTGGGGTTGGATGAGTGGGCCCTTCAGCCCATCGAGTCAGTGCTGGGCATCGACCGCCTGTCCGCACTGATCACCGGTTCTCCCCATCATCCCCCCACCAGCGTCTACCCCTCCCCCACACACTCGGGCCAGCGACCACCCGGTCCGGCTAGTTCTGTTGTCCCGCGACCAGCACGGTTTGGTCTGGGAACCGCTCCATCCAAGACCGCAAGAAATCGCAGAGAGTGCAGATGGTGTCCAATTCTGGTCGCCTAATTATAGGAAGGATGTCAACAAAATAGAGAGAGTACTGAGGAGATTTACTAGAATGTTGCCTGGGTTCCAGCAACTAAGTTACAGAGAAAGGTTGAACAAGTTAGGTCTTTATTCTTTGGAGCGCAGAAGGTTAAGGGGGGACTTGATTGAGGTCTTTAAAATGATGAAAGGGATAGACAGAGTTGACGTGGATAAGCTTTTCCCATTGAGGGTAGGGAAGATTCAAACAAGAGGGCATGACATGAGAATTAAGGGACAGAAGTTTAGGGGTAACATGAGGGGGAACTTCTTTACTCAGAGAGTGGTGGCTGTGTGGAATGATCTTCCAGCAGAAGTGGTGGAGGCAGGATTGATTTTAACATTTAAAAGTAAAGTGGATAGGTATATGGACGGGAAGGGGATGGAGGGGTATGGTCTGAGTGCAGGTAGATGGGACTAGGGGAAAATAAATGGTCGGCACGGACTGGAAGGGCCGAGAAGGCCTGTTTCCGTGCTGTAATTGTTATATGGTTGTTAAATGAGATACAGATAGAGAGTTGCAGCGTGGAAACAGGCCCTTCGGCCCACCTGGTCCACACCGTCCACTCACACTATCCTACACACACTCGGGACAATTTTTCCCATTTCCCAAAGCCAATTAACCTGCAAACCTGCACGTCTGTGGAGTGTGGGAGGAAAGCGGAGATCTCGCAGGTCACGGGGAGAACGTGCAAACTCCACACAGACAGCACCCGTAGTCAGGATGGAACCCGGATCTCTGGCGCTGTGAGGCAGCAACTCTACCGCTGCGCCACCGTGGCCACCCTTGTGGACGCAGCCCAGACCATCGCGCAAACCGACCTCCCTCCCATCGACTCCATCTACACCTCACGCTGCCCCGGCAAGGCCAGCAGCATCATCACGGACCAGTCTCACCCCCCCCCCCCGGTCACTCCCTCTTCCCCCCTCTCCCAACGGGCAAGAGGTACAGAAGTGTGGAAACGAACGCACACCTCCAGATTCAGGGACAGTTTCTTCCCAGCTGTTATCTGACAACTGAACCGTCCTCTCGTCAGCTAGAGTGTGGTCCTCACCTCCCATCTACCTCAATGGAGACCGATGATCTACCTTGAATCAGACTGGTATATCTTACAGTAAATGTTGTCCCCTTTATCTGTACACTGTGGACATATAATAAACTAAACTAATCATAGGGGCAGTGTACAGAGGCCAATTCACCTACGGATCTGATTGTCTACGATGTGGGCAGAAGCCCACGCAGTCACTGGGGAAACGTGCAAACTCCACACAGACAGCACCCGCCGTCAGGATGGAACCCGGGTCTCTGGCGCCGTGAGGCGGCAACTCTACCAGTCACGACGGGGTTGGCAGAGATGATGGGCCAGAGAAACTGCTCACAATGCCTGGAGTATCGTGTGCAGTTTTTGTCTCCAGATCCACAGATGAAGCAGAGGATGCCTCTGGCTCTGCCCTCTGTCCTCTGTCGTTTATAACAAGAGGAGTCGAGTAGAGGAGCAACGAGGACCTTCTGCAGTTGTACAGGGCCCTGGTGAGACCACACCTGGAGTATTGTGTGCAGTTTTGGTCCCCTAATTTGAGGAAGGGCATTCTTGCTATTGAGGGAGTGCAGAGTAGGTTCACGAGGTTAATTCCTGGGATGGCGGGACTGTCATATGCTGAGAGAATGGAGCGGCTGGGCTTGTACACTCTGGAGTTTAGAAGGATGAGAGGTGATCTCATTGAAACATGTAAGATTGTTAAGGGCTTGGACATGCTCGAGGCAGGAAATATGTTCCCGATGTTGGGGGAGTCCAGAACCAGGGGCCACAGTTTAAGAATAAGGAGTAGGCCATTGAGAACGGAGATGAGGAAACACTTTTTCTCACAGAGAGTGGTGAGTCTGTGGAATTCTCTGCCTCAGAGGGCGGTGGAGGCAGGTTCTCTGGATGCTTTCAAGAGAGAGCTAGATAGGGATCTTAAAGATAGCGGAGTCAGGGGATATGGGGAGAAGGCAGGAACGGGGTACTGATTGTGGATGATCAGCCATGAGCACATTGAATGGCGGTGCTGGCTCGAAGGGCCGAATGGCCTACTCCTGCACCTATTGTCTCTTGCCTCCATGGATGCCAGACGGCTGACGTGTTGAACTTGTCGCGAGGCATCTCCTTTCAACTTCCCCCCTCTCACCTTATAGCACGGAAACAGGCCCTTCGGCCCACCGAGTCCATGCCAGCAGCGATCACCCCGTACACTAGCACTATCCTACACACTGGGGATCTTTGGTACGGAGCTTTTACATTTTTCAGCTTGAAATTGTGCAATCTGGTGCATACTGTTGCGAGTCTTTTAACTTACACTTGAATGCAACATTTATGCTTTAAATTGGATTAGGTATGAATAAAGTTAGGCTAAATTACATTCCTAACTACATCCCACAGTAAAGCCCGGCTCTGATCAGCAGGTGCAGCACATGAATGACCTTAGTATATTCATGTATGGAAATCAGATCATAATTCATGCTGTTATGCATATAAATATATATAGAGAAACAAAAACATAGAAACAAGGCAAGAGGAGTCAGATTTCCATCACTGACCTGCACAAATAAATCAATCAACCTTACCCTTTGACTATAGAAACAAGATGAAAATAATGCCACATATTCAACCAAGTATATGGTTCAATGAAATTAAGATATATATGTAAAACATATATATGGAAACAGACCCTTCGGCCCACCAAGTCCACACTGACCAGCAATCTATCATACACCAGTTGTATCCTACACGCCAGGGACAATTTACAGAAGCCAATTAACCTACAAACCTGCACTTCTTTCGGATGTGGGAGAAACCGGAATATCCACAGAAAACCATGTGGTCATAAGGAGAATGTACAAATACTGTACAGGCAGCACCCGTAGTCAGGATCAAATCTGGATCTGTGGTGCTGCAAGGCAGCAACTCTACCGCTGCACCACCGTGCCACCCCATTAATTATTTTTTCTGTAATATATTTATTATGGTGTCACGTTAATAAAGATGAACACATGATTCTGATTTCTGCCCTGAGTTGGATAACACACATCTCCAGTCATTGTGTTTTATGGCTGGCTTTCAACCTCTTCAGTCTGAAGGTCTCGACCCGAAACATCACCTATTCTTTCTCTCCAGAGATGCCGCCTGTCCTGCTGAGTTATTCCAGCTTTTAGTGTCTATCTTCAGTTTAAACCAGCATCTGCAGTTCCTTCCTACACACTTTGTTAATCGAAACAGGTCCTATATTCTCATAATATTATCCACCTCAACTAAGTCTTTTCTTCACCTCCGTTGCTGCAGAGAATACAATCCCAGTTATCAAATCTTTCTTCATAGTGAAACAAAATTTCCAGCCCTGCCAACATCTTAATAAATCGCCCCTGGATCCTCTCCAGAGCAATTGCACCCTTTCTACAATGTGTCACAGTCTTATAGCATGGAAACAGGCCCCTCATCCCAACTTGTCCATGCAGATCAAGATGCCCCATCTAAACTAGTCCCATTTATCCGCATTTGGCCCAAATCCCTTCAAACCTTGTGTGTGTGTAAGTGTGTGTGTGTAAGGGTGTGGGGACCACCGCCGTGTCCCACCTCTCGCACCATCTACACGGGAATGTGAATGCGGGTGAGGCAGCATCTGTGGAGCGGTGGACACAAATGCTGGAGAAATGCTTGAGGTTGAAGAAGGGTCAGACTCAGACATCGATGCTGCCTCACCCGCTGAGTTTCTCCCGCATTTGTGTCTACAATATAACCATATAGCAATTACAGCACGGAAACAGGCCTTCTCGGCCCTTCCAGTCCGTGCCGACCATTTATTTTCCCCTAGTCCCATCTACCTGTACTCAGACCATACCCCTCCATGCCCTTCCCGTCCATACACCTATCCACTTTACTTTTAAATGTTAAAATCAATCCTGCCTCCACCACTTCTGCTGGAAGATCATTCCACACAGCCACCACGCTCTGAGTAAAGAAGTTCCCCCTCATGTTACCCCTAAACTTCTGTCCCTTAATTCTCATGTCATGCCCTCTTGTTTGAATCTTCCCTACCCTCAATGGGAAAAGCTTATCCACGTCAACTCTGTCTATCCCTTTCATCATTTTAAAGACCTCAATCAAGTCCCCCCTTAACCTTCTGCGCTCCAAAGAATAAAGACCTAACTTGTTACATTGCCATTTTAAATAGTGCGCGATGGGCTTAAGCCAATTAAACTGCTCGTTCTTTATGGGGAATCTGCCGACAAAACAACTATTCTCATTGGTGAGTGTGGAGGAGTGTGACTTTATTTAATAATTGATTCATATATTTTTTTAAATATTTTTTTGAGCGTGAGAATTTTGTCATCTGCGTGAGAGCGTGAGAATTTCCTCGAATGCGTGAGTCTCACGCTCAATGCGTGAGAGTTGGCAGCCCTGTGGGAGGGAACCGGAGCACCCGGACAAAGCCCATGTGGTCACAGGGAGAACGTGCAAACTCCACACACACAGACAGCAATGGGAGGTCAGGATTGAACCCGGGTCTCGGGCGTACTGCGGCTGCAGTTCCACCCACTGTGCAGTCCTGAAGTGCCCTGGGGGGGATCTCCAGGAAGTGACAGGCGCTATGCAAATTCAAGTTGCTCATTCAAGGTTGGAATTCCCATTTTAAATTGTCAAAGTGTGGGAGATGAAGAGAAGGCAGACAAAAATGCTGGAGAAACTCAGCGGGTCAGGCAGCATCTGTGGAGCGAAGGAATAGGTGACGTTTCGGGTCGAGACCCTTCTTCAGACTGATGTAGGGGTGGGGGGGGAGAATAAAGGAAGAGGCGGAGACAGTGGGCTGTGGGAGAGCTGGGAAGGAGGGAGAAAGCAGGGATTACCTGAAACTGGAGAAGTCAATGTTCATACCGCTGGGGTGTAAACTACCCAAGCGAAATATGCAGTGCTGCTCCTCCAATATTCGGTGGGCCTCACTCTGGCCATGGAGGAGGCCCAGGACAGAAAGGTCGGATTGGGAATGGGAGGGGGAGTTGAAGTGCTGAGCCACCAGGAGATCAGGTTGGTTGTTGCGGACCGAGCGGAGACAGGACTCGATGGACCCGGTGGCGTGGTTCCCTGAGCAGACTGCCCTGCTTGTCTGGCAAAATGCCTCATCGCCAGAACTCACCAACAAGCACCAAGACCTGGCTTGGCTGGCGGTGAGGGGAGCCCTCCCAGTCAGATCCTTCCTGCACCGTCAGAACCTCACTACCAGCGCACGCTGCCCTCGGGACGGCTGCTATGGAGAGGAGACGGTTGCCCACCTCTTTGCAGAGTGTGGATTTGCCCAAAGAGTCTGGAGAAAAATGCAAGGGTCCCTGGTACGCTTTATTCCAAACAGCTCCATCACAGAGGACTCTGTGATTTACGGACTGTTCCCAGGGACACATTCAGACACTCACATCGAGTGCTGCTGGAGGGTTATCAACTCAGTGAAAGACGCCCTTTGGTCTGCCCGAGCATTGTTCACCACCCAGCAGAGCGAGATGTCCGTCGGGGAATGTTGCCGACTGGCCCGCTGCAGACTGCAGGAGTACGTGCTGAGGGACGCACTGAAGCTCGGTGCAGCCAACGCCAAGGCTCGGTGGGGGAGGGCCACAGTCTAAGGTCCTTCCGCTGCTGGACATGGGGGGCACGGAATGGTGGAGACGCCCATCAAAATAAGGGAAGGTGTCCCATGCCGGGGGGCCACATGAGTGGCACGGGTGGGGGATCGATTCGCGAAATTTGAGAAATGTATATAGACTGTATGGAGACATTTGTATAGCCTCCGAAAATGGCGGATGGATTTTCCGCAAGGTTCATGTATTCATGCAGAGGAGGTGTTGGGTGAAGTGATCAACAAGCCTAAGCTTGGTCTCACCGATGTAGAGCAGCTGACACCTGGAGCGGCGGATGCAATAGATGAGGGAGGAGGAGGTGCAGGTGAACCTGTGCCGCACCTGGAAAGACTGTTTGGGTCCTTGAATGGAGTCGAGGGGGGAGGTAAAGCGACAAGTGTGGCGTTTCCTGCGGTTGCAAGGGAAAGTGCCCGGGGAGAGGGTGGTTCGAGTGGGAAGGGACGAATTGACCAGGGAGTCACAGAGGGAGCAGTCTCTGCGGAAAGCAGACAGGGAAGGAGATGGGAAGATGTGGCCAGTGGTGGGATCACGTTGGAGGTGGCGAAAATGTCGGAGGATTATCTGTTGTATGTGACGGCTGGTGGGGTGGAAGGTGAGGACTAGGGGGACTCTGTCCTTTTTACGAGTGGGGGAATGGGGAGTGAGAGCGGAGCTATGGGATATAGTGGAGGCCCTGGTGAAAACCTCATCTAGAGTTGAAGAGGGGAACCCCCGTTGCCTAAAGAATGAGGTTTGGAACACCTCACCCTGGGTGCAGATGCGGTGTAGACGGAAGGATTGGGAGAATGAAGAATGACGAGATTCAGGATGAGGAGATGTCAGCTGAGGGGCAAGATTGCTACATTGACAGTCAGCGTGGAGTTAGTTGGGTGACAACGGGTCAAGTCTTCCTTCAATTGTCTGCCTCGTGGTTCATCGACCTGGACGGACGGGCAATGGCAGGACAAGAGGCCATGTGATACGGTCTCCATGTAGAACCAATGTCGGCATCTTACATAAACATGGAACAGTATAGCACTGGAACAGGCCCTTCGGCCCACAATGTCCCTGCCCAGCACGCTGCCACTTACACTGATCACATCGGCCTGCACATGTTATCCCTCCAATCCCTACGTATCCAACTTGGAAGCCTCATGGCAGATACAATTTAATGCGGATAAATGCGAGGTTATCCACTTTGGTAGCAAACACAGGAAGGCAGATTACTATCTAAATGGCGTCAAGTTGGGAAAAGGGGAAGTACAACGGGGTATGGGGGGGTCCTTGTACATCAGTCTATGAAAGTAAGCATGCAGGTACAGCAGGCAGTGAAGAAAGCGAATGGCATGTTGGCCTTTATAACAAGAGGAATTGAATATAGGAGCAAAGAGGTCCTTCTGCAGTTTTACAGGGCCCTAGTGAGACCACACCTGGAGTATTGTGTGCAGTTTTGGTCCCCTAATTTAAGGAAGGACATTCTTGCTATTGAGGGAGTGCAGAGTAGGTTTACAAGGTTAATTCCCGGGATGGCGGGACTGTCATATGCTGAGAGAATGGAGCGGCTGGGCTTGTACACTGGAGTTTAGAAGGATGAGAGGGGATCTTATTGAAGCATATAAGATTGTTAAGGGTTTGGACACACTAGAGGCAGGAAACATGTTCCCTATGTTGGGGGAGTCCAGAACCAGGGGCCACAGTTTGAGAATAAGGAGTAGGCCATTTAGAACGGAGACGAGGAAACACTTTTTCTCACAGAGAGTGGTGAGTCTGTGGAATTCTCTGCCTCAGAGGGCGGTGGAGGCCGGTTCTCTGGATGCTTTCAAGAGAGAGCTAGATAGGGCTCTTAAAGATAGCGGAGTCAGGGGATATGGGGAGAAGGCAGGAACAGGGTACTGATTGGAGATGATCAGCCATGATCACATTGAATGGCGGTGCTGGCTCGAAGGGCCGAATGGCCTACTCCTACACCTATTATCTAATGCCTCCATGGATGCCAGATGGCTGACGAGTTGAACTTGTCGCGAGGCATCTCCTTTAAACTTTCCCCCTCTCACCTTATAGCACGGAAACAGGCCCTTCGGCCCACCGAGTCCATGCCAGCAGCAATCACCCCGTACACTAGCACTATCCTACACACTGGGGATCATTTTATAATTGTTACCAAAGCCAATTAACCATCAAACCTGCACGTCATTGGAGTGTGGGAGGGAACCAGAGCACCCGGAGAAAACCCACGCAGGTCACGGGGAGAACGTGCAAACTCCGTACAGACAGCGCCCGTAGTTGGGATCAAACCCGGGTCTCTGCTGCGCCCGCTCCCAGAGTGAGGGGAAAATGGGACACATTAGAAGTAAAACACGACACAAGGTTGAAGCAGTGATTGTTTTAATATGACGCTGCACAAAACTAGTTTAGTAAAAAGATCACCTTGTGAGGACTGTGAAAATAAGCAGTGAGCAACAGAACTGCCCCCCCCCCCCCCCCCCCCGGTTCAAAGTGAGAGCGCTGGGTATCCCCAACCCCCACTGGATAACTAGCACTCGGTTCATGAAACACTTCGACAGGTACATGGACAGGGCAGGTGTAGAGGGATGTGGGGCCAAAGGTACAGACTCCGTGCAGACATCACCTGTCGTCCGGATGGAACCCGGGTCCCCCCTAAAGTTACTAACGACATCTAATCATCCGTCAGCCTCACCGACCATTCACCAATAACCGATAATAATCAATAATGTCAGGGTGGGGACCAGTGTGGGACCATCCATTTGTGTGAAAATGTTGCCCCTCAGATTCCTATTGGATCTTTTCCCCTTCACCTTGAACCTATGTCCTCCAGTCCTCGATTCCCCTACTCTGGGCAAGAGACTCTGCCCAATCTATTCCCCTCGTGATTTTATACAGCTCTATAAGATCACCCCTCATCCTCCTGCGCTCCAAGGAATAGAGACCCAGCCTACTCAACCTCTCCCTGGAGCTCACACCTTTGAGCCCTGATGTATCTCCAAGAGGTCCAACCCCCACCAGGTGCCACCATAGATGCCAGAGGATTGGCGGACCACCACCTTACAGGGAAGGGGGAGCCCTCCCGTCGAGATCTCCCCTTCCACCCCACCCTACCCTACCACCCAAAGTTAGCGGCACTGAGGCCAAACGCAGACGGCCAACCCTACACGAGTCTACAGAAACGCACAGACTGAGCCAAATATGTCCCTTGTTGGTCAATTCCACAACGCAGAGTCCAAGGCAGCTGCCGATGAGACTGACCTTCTTAGTATCAGCTTTACAGAAGAAGCTAACATGATTATTGGCTTTTCAAAACATAAAGGAAATATATATATATTTATGTCTCTGTATCCTAACCTATTCCTCAGATCCCAGCCCCAACACCATGGGGTGGGGTGCAGGGTGGGGGAGAAGGAGAAGGGGGGGTGAGAGTGGGGAGGCAGGGAGAAGGGGGAGGTGGGGTGGGGGCTGAGAGGAGGGGGAGGAGGAGGAGGGGAGGGGGAGGAGGGGAGGGGGAGGTAGGGGCTGAGGGGAGGTGGGGGCTGAGGGGAGGTGGGGGCTGAGGGGAGGTGGGGGCTGAGGGGAGGTGGGGATCTGGGGAGGGGGAGGAGGTGGGGATGGTGAGAGGATGGGGAAGAGGTGCTCTGGAGGAGGGGATATGGGGAGGTGGGGGAGGGGGAGATGATGGGGACGATGATGAGGGGGGGAGATGATGATGAGGAGGGGGGGAGGAAGGGGGAATGATGGGGATGATGAGGAGGGGGGAAGGGGGAGGGGGATGAGGAGGGGGAATGATGGGGATGGTGAGGAGGGGGGAGGAAGGGGGAGGGGGGTCTGGAGGAGGGGGGATGATGGGGATGATGAGGAGGGGGGGATGAGGAGGAGGGGGGAGGGGGGGATGAGGAGAAAGGGGGAGGAAGGGGGAGGGGGATGAGGAAGGGGGGGATGATGGGGATGATGATGATGGGGGGGGTAGTGTGGAGTCTTGCTGTGAACAGCGGGTGGAAGGTGCACCGTGCATCGTCTAGAAGAGGTTGTACTCCCGCTTCAAGATGGCCTGGCGCCAGGCAGCTAACGTGTTGAACTTGTCGCGAGGCATCTGGAAGATGTCGACAAAGTCCTCTTCAGTCAGGTATTGCTGTGGAGAGAGCGGAGGCGAGTGTTACTTCAGGCTGGTGGTTTGGGGGGGGGGGGGGGGGGGACGGGCACTTTGACGGACGTTCTGGCCACTGCGGTGGACAACGGGTCAGATACAAAGTTGACCGTCTTCCCCAGCAACTCTCACCGGCTTCACACGTTGCGTTAGACTTTAGACTCTGGATGATGAAAGACACACACCAAAAAGCCGGGGTAACTCAGCGGGACAGGCAGCATCTCTGGAGAGAAGGGATGGGTGACGTTTAGGGTCCAGACCCTTCTTCAGACTGGAGTATTCAGTTAAGCTAGCGACCGCGTCGAGTTTAAACCAGTTCCTTCCTTCACCATTACAAGCAAGACAAGTAACGGTCAGTCTGAAGAAGGGTCTCGACCTGAAACGTCACCCATTCCTTCTCTCCACACTGCCTGCCCCGCTGAGTTACTCCAGCATGTTGTGCCTATTTTCCGTAGAAACCAGCATCTGCAGTTCCTTCCTGTACACCACAAGCCGGCTGTATTCATAGAAACATAGAAGATAGGTGCAGGAGGAAGCCATTCGGCCCTTCGAGCCAGCACGGCTGTTCTTTGAGGTCCACCGTAGTGTCAAGGAATTGCAGATGCTGGATTACAAATAGACACAGGGTGCTGGAGTAACTCAGTGGGTCAGGCAGCATCTGTGGAGAACATGGATAGGTGACGTTTCACAGAGTGCTGGAGTAACTCAGCGGGTCAGGCAGCATCTGTGGAGAACATGGATAGGTGACGTTTCACAGAGTGCTGGAGTAACTCAGCGGGTCAGGCAGCATCTGTGGAGAACATGGATAGGTGACGTTTCACAGAGTGCTGGAGTAACTCAGCGGGTCAGGCAGCATCTGTGGAGAACATGGATAGGTGACGTTTCCCAGAGTGCTGGAGTAACTCAGCGGGTCAGGCAGCATCTGTGGAGAACATGGATAGGTGACGTTTCACAGAGTGCTGGAGTAACTCAGCGGGTCAGGCAGCATCTGTGGAGAACATGGATAGGTGACGTTTCACACAGTGCTGGAGTAACTCAGCGGGTCAGGCAGCATCTGTGGAGAACATGGATAGGTGACGTTTCACAGAGTGCTGGAGTAACTCAGCGGGTCAGGCAGCATCTGTGGAGAACATGGATAGGTGACGTTTCACAGAGTGCTGGAGTAACTCAGCGGGTCAGGCAGCATCTGTGGAGAACATAGATAGGTGACGTTTCACAGAGTGCTGGAGTAACTCAGTGGGTCAGGCAGCATCTGTGGAGAACATCTTCTAGGCCTTTAGACCCTCTTCGGCGATACAGCGTGGAACTAGACCATCGATGGCCCCATCCACTGGCACTGCCCCACACACAAGGGACAGGAGGGCACTGCCCACGCTGGCTGCCTGCCCCTTTCCCGCAGTTACGTCCGCACCCGGATGGTACTGGAAAAAGACTACGCGCTGCGGATCGTGAAATAGTTAGTTAAGGATATTTCTTTTACTTGTATTATGGTGTTGGGTTTGTTTGTGTCGCTTCGTATTGTACATATTATTATAATAATTGAATACATCTATTTTTGTTTTGTTTTTAAACCCCAAAAAACAATTAACCTACAAACCCGCACGTCTTTGGGATGTGGGAGGGAACCGGAAAACCCGGAGCAAACCCACGCGGTCAAAGGGAGAACGTGAAAAGAGCTGGCGCTGTGAGGCAGGAACTCTACCCCTGCGCCACCGTGCCACTCATTTCAAAAATATTGCTTCAAAATTGATCAAAATAACTTTTATCGGGATGCATCTAAAATTATAAAAGGACTGGACAAGCTAGATGCAGGAAAAATGTTCCCAATGTTGGGCCAGTCCAGAACCAGGGGCCACAGTCTTAGAATAAAGGGGAGGTCATTTAAGACTGAGGTGAGAAAAAGCTTTTTCACCCAGAGAGTTGTGAATTTGTGGAATTCCCTGCCACAGAGGGCAGTGGAGGCCAAATCACTGGATGGGTTTAAGAGAGAGTTCACAACCTAATTCACGACCTCTGCCGAGTTTGCCCTTGACTTGTACTCGTAGCATGGTTGTCACGAGGTCGTAGGTAGGTCGTAAGAGGTCGTGATGCTAGTCGTAGGTACACGTGGCATCAAGTAGGTCAGGGTGGTTTTCTAGCCTGATGAGCCATGATCACAGTGAATGGCGGTGCTGGCTCGAAGGGCCGAATGGCCTCCTCCTGCACCTATTATCTATGTATCTTTGGTTTGGGAACAGCTCCATCCAAGGCATCAAGAACTGTGGACACAGCCCAGACCATCAGACAAACCGACCTCCCTTCCATTGACTCCCATCTACACCTCACGCTGCCTCGACAAGGCCAGCAGCATCAACACGGACCAGTCTCATCCCCGGTCACTCCCTTTAACCATATAACAATTACAGCACGGAAATAGGCCCTCTCGGCCCTTCCAGTCCGTGCCAACCATTTATTTTCCCCTAGTCCCATCTACCTGCACTCAGACCATACCCCTCCATTCCCTTCCCGTCCATATACCTATCCACTTTACTTTTAAATGTTAAAATCGATCCTGCCTCCACCACTTCTGCTGGAAGATCATTCCACACAGCCACCACTCTCTGAGTAAAGAGGTTCCCCCTCATGTTACCCCTAAACTTCTGTCCTAGACCAACTTCTGTCCCAACACCATAATACAAGTAAAAGAAATATCCTTCACTAACTATTTCACGATCCACAGTGCGTAGTCTTTTTCTAGTACCATCCGGGGCGGACATAACTGTGGAAAAGGGGCAGGCAGCTATCCATGTTCTCCAGAGATGCTGCTTGACCCGCTGAGTTACTCCAGCAGTTAATTCTCAAGTCATGCCCTCTTGTTTGAATCTTCCCTACCCTCAATGGGAAAAGCTTATCCACGTCAACTCTGTCTATCCCTTTCATCATTTTAAAGACCTCAATCAAGTCCCCCCTTAACCTTCTGCGCTCCAAAGAATAAAGACCTAACTTGTTCAACCTTTCTCTGTAACTTAGTTGCTGGAACCCAGGCAACATTCCAGTAAATCTCCTCTGTACTCTCTCTATTTTGTTGACATCCTTCCTATAATTAGGCGACCAAAATTGTACACCATACTACAGAATTGGTCTCACCAATGCCTTGTACAATTTTAACATTACTTCCCTACTCCTATATTCAATGCTCTGATTTATAAAGGCCAGCACACCAAAAGCTTTCTTTACCACCCTATCTACATGCGATTCCACCTTCAGGGAACTATGCACAGTTATTCCTAGATCCCTCTGATCCACAGCATTCCTCAATTCCCTACCATTTACCATGTATCTTCTCCCCTCTCCCATCGGGCAAGAGGTAGAGACGTGTGAAAACGAACGCACACCTCCACATTTGTCTATGTTTAGTTTGGAGATACGGCACGGAAACAGGCCCTTCAGCCCATCTCGTCCGCGCCGACCAGCGATCCCCGCACACTGACACTATCCCACGCACACTAGGGACAATTTATACCAAGCCAATTCACCTACAAACCTGCACGTCTTTGGAGTGTGGGAGGAAACCGCAGGTCACGGGGAGAGCGTACAAACTCCGTACAGATTCAGGGAGAGTCTCTTCCTAGCTGTTATCAGGCAACTGAACAGTTCTATCACCAACCAGAGAGTGGGCCTGAAGTACTATCGACCTCATTGGAGACCTGGGGAATATCCGTCACCAGGTTGTACTGGATTTGCACCAAACCCTTTATCCGGTATCTGGTTGCTGTGGACAGCTCATGTAATGTCTCTCTGGGAACGCAACAAAGGGTTTTGACTGCTCATAAGTGATAGGAGCACAACTAGGGCCATTCTGCCCATCAAGTCTACCCCACCATTCAATCATGGCAGGTCTATCTCTTCTCTCCTAACCCCATTCTCCTGCCTTCGCCCCATTACCCTTGACACCCGTACAATACACGATACTAAACCCTCCCGACATTCGAGAACTGGCCCTTCGGCCCAACTCGCCCATGCTGTCCCAGGATGCCCTGTCCAAGCTTGCCCCAGTTGCCTGCATCTCCCCCTAAACCTTTCCACGAATGTGCCCAATGTATCTTGAATCTTGTTACACCACCCGCCTCAAGTTTGGAGAAGGTTTTTTATATAGGGGGTGCAGAGAAGGTTCATCAGACTGATTCCTGGGATGTCAGGACTGTCTTATGAACAAAGACTGCATAGACTCGGTTTATACGCTCTAGAATTTAGGAGATTGAGAGGCGATCTTATAGAAACGTACAAAATTCTTAAGGGGTTGGACAGGCTAGATGCAGGAAGATTGTTCCCGATGTTGGGGATGTCCAGGACAAGGGGGTCACAGCTTAAGGATAAGGGGGAAATCCTTTAGGACCGAGATGAGGAGGACTTTTTTCACACAGAGTGGTGGGTCTCTGGAACTCTCTGCCACAGAGGGTAGTTGAGGCCAGTTCATTGGCTGTATTTAAGAGGGAGTTAGATGTGGCCCTTGTGGCTAAAGGGATCAGGGGTTATGGAGAGAAGGCAGGTACGGGATACTGAGTTGGATGATCAGCCATGATCATATTGAATGGCGGTGCAGGCTCGAAGGGCCGAATGGCCTCTACTCCTGCACCTAATTTCTATGTTTCTATGTTTCGGCCCGAAAACGTATTTCCTTCGCTCCATAGATGCTGCTGCACCCGCTGAGTTTCTCCAGCATTTTTGTCTATCTGCCTCAACTGCCTCCTCCAGCAGCTCGTTCCATACACCCACCACCCTCTGAGTGAACAAGTGACCCCTCAGGTTCCACATTAAATCTTTCCCCCCCCTCCTCTGGTTTGTGGGTTCCCCAGACAATGAAGAAAAAAAGATTCTGTATTCACCCTTCATGATCTTATACACCTCTATAAGATCACCCCTCATCCTCCTGCGCTCCAAGGACTCGAGTCTGAGCCTGCCCAGCCGTTCCCTACAGCTCAGTCCTGCCAACATCCTTGTGAAAGTGGTGCTGGAGGACCTCAGAGGGTCAGGCAGAATCTGTGGGGGACGAGAAGCTTTTTCGGACCGATGGAAGGCACCCAATGTCGGCAGTCCGTTTCCTTGTACAGATGCTGCCCGACCCGCTGAGTTCCTCCAGCACTACGGGGGTTTTTTTTATTCCTCAAGATTCTAGCAGCTGCAGTTCCTTGCATCTCTATCCTGGTAAATCTTCTCTGCTCGTCCCAGCTTAGCGCCTGCCTTCCTTCAGCAGGGTGACCAGAAACCGAACGCAACACTCCAAGTGCGACCTCGCCCGCGTCTCGTACAACTGGTCATACGTTCTCGAAGCAGAATTGGGCCATTCGGCCCATCAAGTCTACTCTGCCATTCATATCACGGCTGATCTATCTCTCCCCTCCAAACCCCATTCTCCTGCCTTCTCCCCATAACCCCTGACACCCGCACTAGTCAAGAATCTATCTATCTCCTTTTTGAAAATACCCACTGACTTGTGGCCTCCACAGCCGTCTGTGGCAAAGAATTCCACACATTCACCAAAGAAATTCCTCCTCATCTCCTTTGTACAAGTATTTAATTCTGAGGCTGTGCCCTCTGGTCCTAGACTGCCCACTAATGGAATCCTCCTCTCCACCTCCACTCGATCCAGGCGACAGTTGTAATGTGATGTCCCGACTTCTATGCTCAATGCCCTGTCTGATGTTGACCAGCGTGCCACTAGCCTCATCCACGTCTTTATAGACAGAGGCCATCGTTGCTTCATAACAGCTGAATCACCCTCAAAAGCCAGGGACCCCCTGGTCACAGAGTGATACAGTGTGGAAACAGGCCCTTCGGCCCAACTTGCCCGCACCGCCCAACATGCCCCATCTACACTAGTCCCACCTGCCTGCGTTTGGCCCAAATCCCTCTAAACCTCAAATCCTATCCATGTACCTGTCCAAATGCTTCTTAAACAACAAATCTCAACTACCTCCTCTGACAGCTCGTTCCATACACCCACCACCCTGTGAAAAAAGTTGCCCCTCAGGCTCCTATTAAATCTTTCCCCCATCACCTTAAACCTCTGACTATATTGTGCACTACTTTTTTTCATATCTTTCATTCATTTGTTCAGTATCTCTCTGCATCACTGTCTATATCTCTCGTATCCCTCTCCCCCGACTCTCGGTCTGAAGAAGGGTCTCGACCCGAGACGTCACCCATTCCTTCTCCCCGGAGATGCTGCCTGTCCCGCTGAGAGCGTTCTGTCCGGTTGCATCGTGGCCTGGTTCGGCAACTTGAGCGTCCAGGAGCGGAAAAGACTACAAATAGTAGTGACCACTGCCCAGTCCGTCACCGGCTCCGACCTCCCCACCATCGAAGGGATCTATCGCAGTCGCTGCCTCAAAAAGGCAGCCAGCATCATCAGAGACCCACACCACCCTGGTCACACACTCGTCTCCCTGCTACCTTCGGATAGAAGGTACAGGAGCCTGAAAACTGTAACGTCCAAGTTCAGGAATAGCTACTTCCCCACAGCCATCAGGCTATTAAACACGAACACAAATAAGCTCTCAACTGCAACAGACTATTATTATTATTGTTGCACTTTTTTGTGTGTCTGTGTCTGTGTGTGCGTGTGTGTGTGCGTGTGTGTCTGTGTCTTTGTGTGCGTCTGTGTTTGTGTCTGTGTGTCTGTGTCTGTGTGTGCGTGTGTGTGTGCGTGTGTGTCTGTGTCTGTGTGTCTGTGTCTGTGTGTGCGTGTGTGTGTGTGTGCGTGCGTGTGTGTCTGTGTCTTTGTGTGCGTCTGTGTCTGTGTCTGTGTGTGTGTGCGTGTGTGTGTGCGTGTCTGTGTCTGTGTCTGTGTGTGCGTGTGTGTGTGCGTGTGTGTCTGTGTGTCTGTGTCTGTGTGTGCGTGTGTGTGTGCGTGTGTGTCTGTGTCTGTGTGTGCCTGTGTGCATGTGTGTCTGTGTGTGCGTGTGTGTCTGCGTGTGCATGTGTGTCTGCGCGTGCGTGTCCGTGTCTGTATGTCCGTGTCCGTGTGTCTGTGTCCGTGTGCCCGTGTGTGTCTGTGTGTGTGTGTGTGCGCGTGTGTCTGCGTGCGCGCGTACACACAGGGGGCAGGGGGCAGGTGCTATAGACCTGCACGGGAAGGTAGACGTTCCCGCCCCCACGAGTGGGTCTCGGGCAGATTGGTTTCATCAGCCTGGGAAGGCCGTCCACCTAGGAGAGGGAAAACTGATTTAAAACCTCCGCTGCCTCGTGGCCATATCCAGTCACGGAAAAGGCTCCTGGAGTAAATCTGAAGAAGATCCGGAGTCGGGGCCCCTAAGGCAGTTTGTCGTTGTCTACAACCTCGCTCTGGCAGCTCCTGTGACGGCGCTGGTGCCAAACTGTAACGGCCCTGCTGTTCCTTTGGATGGATCAGCGACGTGGAGAGGGGGGACGTGCTGCATGGGCAGCAGCCTGTCCTCCATATCACATCGCCGTGACCGAGGGGGTCCTACTCATATATATATATATATATATACACACACACACACACACACATATGTTGTGTGTGTATATATACACA
>CAUPSL010000484.1:0-7500 GCA_963514005.1 Raja brachyura
AGAGAGAGAGAGAGAGAGAGAGAGAGAGAGAGAGAGAGAGAGAGTCCCATGTTTCGGGGACAGACTCCCCTCTACCCGCCCCCTCCCTCGGTAAATCCCCCTCCGCGATCGACGACCCTCGTTGGTTCCCCCCTCGCCACCCGAATCTTCCCCACTTCCTAGAAAAGAGTATCTCACCCTTCCCTTCCCCCTCTCCCTCTGTTTGCACATTTCTGAAGTCGTCTACACGCTAATTGATGAAAGAGGCAACTATCGATCTTTCTCACACATTTCTGCCTCTCATTTCTAGTTGAAACTGTGCAAAATATGTCAAGAAAAGACCCCAATAAAGGGTTTGTACTGTGTGTGTGTGTGTGTGTGTGTGTGTGTGTGTGTGTGTGTGTGTGTGTGTGTGTGTGTGTGTGTGTGTGTGTGTGTGTGTGTGTGTGTGTGTGTGTGTGTGTGTGTGTGTGTGTGTATATATTTTTAATGGTAAAACACCATGTCCACGTTATTTTATCTCCTCCCCTCCTCCCCTCCTCTCTCGTTTCCCCTCTCCGCCCAGCTGGGACGGAGAACGGGCCAAAACACCGCTTTAAAGAAATACAAGAGCTCGGAGCGCAAAAAATAAATTGAACCTAAAACGATTGAAAGAAGAGAGAGAGAACGAAACACTAAAAGAAAGAGATGCAGACCATCAGGCCCCGGGGATTGATCAGCCTTCAGTCCCATCAGTCTACCCAACACCACTTCCTGCCTAATGTGGATTTCCTTCAGTTCCTCCGTCACCCCAGATCCTCTGGCCACTAGTACATCAGGAAGAGTGTTTGTGTTCTCCCTAGTGACGATCGATCCAAAGTACCTGTTCAACCCATCTGCCATGTCCTTCTTCCCTATAATAAATTTACCTGTTTCTGTCTTCAAGGGTTCAACATTGGTCTGGACGAATCTTTTCCTCTTCACATACCCAAGGAAGCTCTTTCTATCCTGTTTTATATTCTTGGCTACCTTACCTTCGCACCATATCTTTTCTCCCCGTATTGTCTTTTTAGTTCTCTTCTCTTGTTCTTAAAACGTTACCCAATCCTCTGGCTTCTCGCTCATCTTTGCTACGTTGTACTTCTCTTTTATTTTTATACCGTCCCTGACTTCTCTTGTCAGCCACGGACGCCCCTTACTTACTCCCCTTGGAATCTTTCTTCCTCTTTGAACTGATCCTGCACCTTCTGCATTATTCCCAGAAATATCTGCCATTGTTCCACATTCTCTCATCCCTGCCAGGGCATCTTTCCAGTCAACATTGGCCAGCTCCTCCCTCCCTCATGGCTCCGGCGGTGAATGTCAGGAGCCGGAGCCCGCAGCGGCGAAACTGCGGCCATCTCTGGGATGGATGCGCTCAGGGCGGGGATTTTTTAATGAGCTGAAGCACTGAGGTGAGCGGATATTTCACCGCGCTCTTCATCTCCTCCCTGAACTTGGACTGGGTCACCGCGTAAATAAATGTGTTGGTGCAGCAGCTGAGATTAATCAGCAAAAACCCGACGTTGTTAAAGATCCATTGAGAATCATTCCGGACATTTGATGCTCCTGTGATCTGATAATAGACGAATTCTACAACATACGTCAGCCACAGGAGGATGAAGCTGCCGGAGATGGTGAAGAGTAAAACCACAGACCTCCTCCTGCTCTCCATCTCCGGATCACTGCGATTCTCCCCCTTGCTCTCACCCCTCAGCCCCTTACGGACCCGACTGGCCACTAAAATGTGGCGGACTGTCAGAGTGTTGAGCAGCAGGATTACAGCGAAAGGCAGGAGCGGAGTTAAAACCGTGTCGATCCAGTCAAATGCCACCCAGCTAGGGTGAGTGTAATAACTGTCCACCGTGACACAGTCCCACGGGACATTGTCAATGATTGACCAGGGTTCCAGTGTGAAGTAGCGGGGAAGGTTTTTTAGACAGAGCAGAACGCCGGCTGTTGCCAGAACCACAGCCGCAGTTTTCCCGGTGCAATATTTAGTTTTCAGCTTCTGGCAACAAATGGCGACAAACCGATCAAAGGTGAAAGTGACGGTGAACCAGACAGAACAGCGTGTGGCTGCAGTCGACAGCACAATGATAACACTGCACACAGGGGTGATGGACAGGAAACTCCAATAAAAGTAATGATATCGGAGCCGATACAAAATGACCTCGGTGATGACGGCCAGTAGATCGGCCGCTGCCATGGCCACCAGGTAGCGTGTGGTGCAGGTGGAGAGGCCGCACTTTCCCCGGGACAGGATCACAATCGCCACTAAATTCACTGCGGAAAGACAAGGGAACGGACACTGGGCATTTACTCAACACGGTCTCCGTGGCTGAAAACCGGCTCGACTTTCAGCTCAAGATCAAGAGTGTTGGAGTCGGTGCGCGGCTGCTGCAAGTTTAACAATGTCAGAGCCGGCCCCGACTGTGCCCGACCTGTCTGCCTGCTTCAGGGGAGCAGAGATAAGGCGACGGGCGGGTGGGGTAAAGGACGGGCGGGGACGGACGGAGCAGCCACCCGCTACAACAGGCGCAATGGTCCCTTCTATAGTTAAACCTGATCACAGTCTCTGATGGGGGCGGTTTCGCAGACCTAACCGTGAGCGGCCGCGTGTAACCAGAGCTCTAGGAATTCGGCATCTAATGGGGATGAGGAGGCTTCCAGCGGGATGGCGGGGACAACATGTAATCCGGCAGCAGAGTGGCTCCGTTAATGGATTCATCCCACACAGTGAGTTCAGTTCAGTAACCACACACACACACACACACACACACACACACACACACACGCGCCGTTAGTTCCGCGTCCAGGTGATCGATCCAACTGGAGGTGGAATCCGACTGTGACAGACAGACTCCACAGTGAGACACAGTGTCCACAGGAGCGGCTGTTCACTCTGATCAATAACTCACACACAGTGAACTTCACAATGTGAATCCCTCTCTCCCAATCACACCGTCCTGGAGAGCTGCCTGCCTGCCTGTCCCGAGCACTGGGACAACTCTGGGCAAGGTCCCACTGAAGGCAAGAACAACATTCTAGTGGCTCACGGCAGCAGTGAGAGAAAAGGAGGGTGAGTTTCAGCTGTCTGAAAATAAGAAAAATCACATCAGCGTTAATTCACAAATATTTCACTGAGAGGATTGATATTCTTCACATGGTCTTTTACACCGATCATCAGTTGGGAACTTGTATCATGAACAGAATCAGGTCAACACCAGTTAACACGGATGGAGTTATAAAAGTTGAATTGTTCTGCTCACTTACCTGGGACTCCAACGGCAGCAATGATCGCGTACAGGATTTTCTCCACGCCGAAATATTCATAAATATGCTGCCCCATTTTCTCTGCCCAGCGACGTGTCCCCGTGAGCTGCCGGTAACGTCACGGAATGAAATGCTGGGGCAGAACATTCCTGGAGATTTTATACCATTTCCCGTCTCCACCGGGACAGTGAAGTTTCAACAGAGTTTAAAAATAGAGATTTAGAAATGATTCACAAACAGATGACATCAGCCGAGTGAAATTCCCTGCTGAGACAGGTTGTGATTTAATCAGGGAATTGATTGAGAAACTCCAAAGACTGGGAATTGTGGCGATAGATACTGAGGGATGGAAATTGGGAGCCGCGGCATTGTTCCAGCAAAGGGGATATTGTTTCAAACTCCATCAGATCCAACTCTCCACCTCATGTTGTTTGTCTGATTTCCTCCAGTCCGTTTCACTCAGCTCAGCAACGCCAAATTCCAGGGACCCTCTCAGGGCTTCTGCTGCAAGATTTGAAGGTGGACTGGACTGGGCGACCTTTGTCCACATGCTGAGGAAGTAGTTCAACAGATCGCCTCTGATTTAACCACCCCCCCTCTCTGCTTCACCACTCAATATGATCGTGGCTTAACTGACTGACTGTGACCCCAACCCCACACGCCCGGCGACCCCGGTATCCATTCACTCGTTGCTTGCCTGACGTGGATCTGACTTTGCCCTGCGATAATAACATTCTCTGCCTTCACCACCTTCTGTGGAGGAACGACCCAGACTCACAAAGACACTCATAGAACAGAAACATCACCGCCTTAGATTTGTCCTATACCTACATAAAACGGCGAATGATGCAGCATCTCTCCCTCCTCTCTTTCTCTCTCCATCCACGCTTACTGCTGTCCTCTCTCTGAACTGTCACTCTCTCCCCTACTCTCTGTATTCTCTGTCTCTGCGCCGGCATATCTCTGTCAACCTTGCTTCTCTTACCTCTCCCTCCCCTCTCACTCTCACTGCATCTCTCCCTCCGTTTCTCTGTATCTCTAACCCTTCCCTCTCTCCCTTTGACCAACACACTCGCTCCGAACTCTTCTCCATCTTCCCACACTACATTTAATAGTCCACTCTCCTTCCACCACTTCCACTTTCGTCTTCTCCGCTATCTCTCCCTTTCATCTTTGTACTCCCTATCTGTCTCTTCATTCCCCCAACTCTCCTCCTGCTCGCCCTCACTTCTCCCTCCGACGCCTTTCTTGACAAGTGCGGTTAAAACGGCGAGCCACCATGGGATGTAACAGCTGTCCATATACGCCTTCCCTCACACTCCAGCAGCACTTCCAGGTGAGACAGATGTTCACCGGCACCTCCTCTAATCTCACGTGTTGCATCCGGTGTTCCAGATATGGCCTCCTTTACATCGGCGTGGTGGAGCGTAGACACGGGAAACGTTACGCCGAACAATTACCCTCGTTCTGTCAAGGCCTGCCGGATCTCCCGGTCGCTGACCATTGTAACTCCCCTTCCCACACTGACCTTTCTGCCCTGGGCCTCCTCCATTGCCAGAGTGAGGCTACATGCAGACAGAAAGACCGCCTTCATATTCCGCTTTGATACCTTGCAACCTAATGGTATTAACATTGAATTATCCAATGTTAGGTAGGTAGCGTGAACATTCGCGCTTTCCCCTTCCTCTTTCTCGTGTCTCAAACGTACTCCCACCCACTCATCTCCTCTACCCCCACCACCCCCCCCCCCCCCCCCCCCCTCCACCGATATTGCGTCCCCATTTTCTATAATTCCATCCTCTTCAACCTTCATCTCACTCCTTATATAGTTGAATCTCAGGTATCAACCACATGACTGTAAAAACTCCATTAATCTGCATCCACACATCATTCAACTCACTTTTTCCAGCCTCCCTCTGTTCCAGCCTTCTCCCCCTTCCTGCCACAACCAGTCTGAAGAAGGGTCCCGAACAGAAACGTCACCTATTCATGTTCTGAGAAGGCAAAGGTAGATCGGCATGTCGCCTACAATCTCACCAACTTCTACAGTTGCGCCATACAAGGTCTTTCATCAAAACCCATCGCAGCTTGGTTTGGGAACAGCTCCATCTGGATAGTTCCGTGAAGCAGGACAGGTCGCTTACATTTCGTGAACACAACCTGGCTGATCTCCGCCACAAGTTCGTGGCATGTAGCGGCCCCATCCGACCCCTGGCAGGAACACGTTGGGCACCCAATCCATCAACTCTTCGCACCTGTGCCTTAGCTCTTGCGTCTGGCCCAGGCTGAGTACTGCACATCCGTCTATAGTAGAAGCAGGCATACTAGCCTGGTAGACACGAGCCTGAACAGCACCTTTGGAACCTTCAACCTACTCCAGTCGAACAGCTCCCTATACTCGCAGGCATTCCGCCTGCAGGGATCCGAAGGCAAGCAGCAACTCTGGCACTATCTCGTCATGCAATCGACCAGATCACCTCCTCCATCAGGCTATCAGCAGAGAGCAGAGGCCACCCCGACTGAAGTCCTGTCACCCCTTTGCTCCACATGGAAAACAACTCCTAGCATCCATTCAGCCAACTGAGACAAAAGCACACTGGATAGCCACCAAGTGGTCACAGGAGTGGAAGGCAACCTCATCATTACACAGCTACATCTATTCACCAGATAAAAGCTGCCCGGAGTCTGAGCTCCCCAGAGGAGCTTGGGTGAAGCTCAACAGACTTGGTACTGGAGTTGGGCGTTTCAATGCCAGCATGTGGAGATGGGGGCTCCGCCAGAGCCCAGCCTGTGAAAGTGGAGCAGAACAACAGACAGCTAACCATGTCATCTCTGGGTGCCCGCTCCACCACCCACCAAATGGAGCTCTGTCAGGGCCTGGCAGACATTGACGCCAACAGGGACAACAACCTGGCTGCTCAACACCGGCTTGAGATCTAACGATTCCTTTGGTTTATGTTTCAATCGCAAGAAGAAGAAGCTCCATCCAAGACAGTGAGTAATTGCAGCAAATTGGGAACGTAATCCAGACGATGGCACAAACTAATCTCCCTTCCATTCGCTCAATTTATACCGCACGCTGCCTCGGCAAGGCCAGCTGCAAAATCGACCATTCTCACCCTGGTCATTCCTTCTTCTCCACTCTCCCATCAGGCAAAAGATAGAGATATGTGAAAACGCACACCTCCAGATTCAAGGACAGTTTCTTCCCCGCTGTTATCAGGCAACTGAATCATCCAATCACAACCAGTGCTGAACTACTATCTACCTCTTTGGCGACCCTCGGCCGATACTTCATGGGACTTTCCTGCAATTACCTTGCACCAAACGTTAACCCCTTATAATGTATCTATACACTGTAAATAGCTCCATTGTAATCATGTGTTTTCTTTCCGCAGCAAAAGCATTTGATTGTACCTCGGTACACGTGACAATAAACTAAACCCAACTGAAAAACGCAACTAAACTTCTCCAGAGATGCATCCTGACTCGCGTTGGTTATTGTGTGTGTGTGTGACAATATGAGAATGTGTGTCCATGCATGGGTGTGTTAGCACGTGTATTTGAGTGTGAATGTGTGAGATTGTACAAATCAGTTGCAATGTGTGTGTCTGTGAGTGTAAGTGTGTGCGTTTGCTTACAAATCAATGATTCAATGGTACTTTATTGCCACGTGTACCCAGGTAGAGTGCAATACTTAATTTTGCAGATAACCAGGTAAAATCATGTAGCAGATCTCACCTAGGCCGTACACACTTTTCACCACATTTTGACGCCGAAAAGTTACGAACGTTGGCCGAATAATTCTATCTTCTGCCTGCCGCCGCACCGGGGAACCCCCTTCGTTCTCGGTGGCCTTCCTCGCTCTCCGACGGTCCACCTCACTCGCTGTCATTGCTCGGGACTCCATCCTCGCTACCGAGGCGCGGCTCCCATCGCCGTCCGCGGTGGGCGAGCCGTGCCTACCGGGTCGAATGACGGGCGGCCCTGCTCACCGGCGACATCCCTGGCTGCGCTGCGTTGCGCACCTCGCCGCGAAAATCCTGGAAACATTCTGAATCACAAAATTTTAAAGTGTGCAGACGCATATGCGTGCGTGAGTGCGGCAGAATTTTTAAGAGTGACTGTAATTGCTTGCGTTTGCGGCTGCGCGAGTACGTGAGTGTGCGTGTGAGTGTGTGAGCATTAGGAAATATGGGTGAGAGTGTTTGCGTGTGTGAATGCGTT
>CAUPSL010000484.1:10000-85983 GCA_963514005.1 Raja brachyura
CATGGGGTCAGGATGGGAAGATAGATCAGCTATGATTGAACGGCGGAGTAGATTTGATGGACCGAATTAGCTTAAATCTGCTGCAATCGGTTATAATCTTATGACTGTATTTGAGTTTGTGTTTACGCTTCTGTGACAGCATGATTGTGTTTACGATGAGTCTGAGTGTACAACAATGTCAGTGTGTGACAGTGCGAGAGTGTGTATTTTAGTGTTGGTGGTGTGAACGTTTACAAGGGTATGAGTGAGTGTGTGAAAGTATTTGTGTGTGTGGCGTGAGTGTGTGCTGGTGTTTCAAAAAGTATATGACGTTGCTTCGAACTGTGTAAGAATGCGTGCGTTTCGTGAGTATACGAGAGTGTGTGGGTGAGTGTGGGTACGTGAATATGTTGGTAAAGAAAATCTGCTGCAGAAACTCAGCGGGAGAGGCAACATATATGGAGAGAATGAATAGACGACGTTTCGGGTCGGGACCCTTCTTCAGGAAACATAAAGACCCTTACTGAAGGAATAAGAATACTTGAATATGTAAGTGCCTCCGTGAGTGGGTTTGTCCACGGGTATGTGTTTCGATGTGTCAGTGTCCGTGACTTTGAGTGCGTAGCGTTTTATGAGTGATTTATATATATATGTGTGTGTAAGAGTGCATTCCCGTACGTAAGAGTGGGTAATTGAGTGAATTGTGTGAGTGTGTGAGAGTGTGAGTGCGTTTGTGTGGAATATGCAATGACGCAGTTTGGGGAAAGCACCAATGGAGTGACACGCTGTTGGAATTATTGATGGAGTGACACATTGTGGGGGAGTGAGAGCGTGACACACAGTGGGGCAATACTGATGGGCTGACACATAGTGGGATAGTTCAGATAGAATGTCACACTGCAGTACTGATGGAGTGGTAGTTAAACTGGATTGACACTGTGCCGATAGTTAAGATGGATTGGCAGTGTGGGGATAGTTAAGCTGGATTGACACACTGTGGTGTAGTACTGGTGGAGTGACACCCAACGCGGTGGCATTGATGGGATGCACACTGTGGAATAGTACTGATGGATTGGCACACTGTTGTATGTTACTGATGGACTGGCACACTGTGGTGCTATAGTAATCGAGTGACGCACTGTGTGATAGTACTGATGGAATGACGCACTGTGGTGTATTACTGATGGACGTGCGCACTGCGGGTTAGTGCTGATGAATGACACACTATGGTGTTTCTGAAGAAGTGAAATACTGTGGGGCAGTACTGAAGGAGTAGACACTGTGGGGTAGTACTGATGGACAGACACACTACGAGGAGGTACTGACGGAGAGATACACTATGGGGTAGTACTGATGGAGATACACTATGGGCTAGTACTGATGGGGAGGCACACTAATAGATGGAATTACACACTGTGGTGTCGTACATGTAGTGACACACCATGGGGTAGTACTGATACAGTGACACACTGTGGGATAGAACGGATTGAATGGTACATGATAGCACTGGTGGAGAGACACACTGGGGTGAACTAATGTTATGGACACGCGGTGGGGTAGTACTAATGTTATGGACACAAGGTGGGGAAGTACTGATGGAGAGACACACGGTGGGGTAGTACTAAGGGTACACAAAAGGCTGGAGAAACTCAGCGGGTGCAGCAGCATCTAAGGAGCGAAGGAGATAGGCGACGTTTCGGGTCGAGACCCTTCTTCAGACTGGTCAGGGATCAGGGAAACGAAAGATATAGACGGTGATGTGGAGAGATAAAGAACAATGAATGAAATATATGCAAAATGTATTGATGATAATGGAAACAGGCCATTGTAAGCTGTTTGTAGTGAGAAAATGAGAAGCTAGTGCGACTTGGGTGGGGGAGAGATAGAGACAGAAGGAATGCCAGGGCCCGAGGGCTGAGGGAGAGGTGGGAAGGGGAGGAGACAGCAAGGGTTAACAGAATTTAGAAAATTCAATGTTTAAGCCCAGAGGATGCAGACACCCCAAGCAGAATATGAGGTGCTGTTCCTCCAATTTGCGATGTTGCTCACTCTGGCCGTGGAGGGGGCCCAGGACCGAGAGGTCGGATACGGAATGGGAGGGGGTGTTGAAGTGCTGAGCCACCGGGAGGCCGGGTTGGTTATTGCGGGCCGAGCGGAGGTGTTTGGCGAAACGATCGCCCAGCCTCCGCTTGGTCTCACCGATATAGATCAGCTGGCATCTGAAGCAACGGATGCAGTTGATGCGGTTGGAAGAGGTGCAGGTGAATCTCTGTCGGACTTGGAAGGACTGCTTGCGTCCCTGAAAGGAGTGGATGGGGGAGGTGAAGGGAGAAGTGTAGAATCTCTTGCGGTTGCCAGGGAAAGTGCCCAGGGAAGGGGTGGAGCGGGAGGGAAGGGAAGAATTGACAAGGGAGTTTCGGAGGGAGCGGTCTTTGCGGAAGGCAGACGGGGGGTGGGGGGGGATAGGAATATGTGGCGAGTGGAGGGGTCATTTGGAGTTGGCGAAACTGGCGGAGGACTATGTGTTGTATGTGCCGGCTGGTGGGGTGAAAGGAGAGGACCAGGTGGACTCTGTCGTTGTTGTGAGTGGGGGAATGGGGAGAGAGGGCAGTGTTGCGGGGTATGGAGGAGACCCTGGTGCGAGCCTCATCTATAGTGGGGGAGGGGAATCCACGTTCTCTGAAGAATGAGGACATTTGTGATGACCTGGTGTGGAAAACCTCATCTTGGGAGCAGATGCGGCGTGGAAGGAGGAATTGGGAATAGGGGATGGAGTCCTTACAGGAAGCAGGGTGGGAGGAAGAGTAGTCCAGGTAGTTGTGGAAGTCAGTTGGTTTGTAGTGGATGTCGGTCAGGAGTGTATCACCTGCAATAGAGATGGTGAGGTCAAGGAATGGTAGGGAAATGTCGGAAATGGTCCAAGTGTATTTGAGTGCCGGATGGAAGTTGGTGGTGAAATGGATGAAGTCAGTGTTTTAATTAACTCCGCTAGGCGGAGGAGGGTGTCAGTGGATGGGTATGGGTTGCTGCTCTGGTCGAGGAAGTACCGGAGGGCTTTGAGACCATCCTGGTGGGGGATGGAGGTGTAGAGTGACTGGACGTCCATGGTGAAGATGAGGGGTTGCGGGACTGGGCAATGGAATGCGCGGAGCCGACGGAGAGTGTCTGAGGTGTCTTGAACATAGGTGGGGAGGGATTTAACAAAGGGGGATAGGATGGAGTCAAGGATTGTGGAAATGTGTTCGGTGGGGCACGAACAGGCAGAGACAATGGGTCTGCCGGGGCAGTCGGGTTTGTGGATTTTGGGGAGAAGGTAAAATCGGGCCGTGCGGGGCTGGGAAACGATGAGCTTGGAGGCTCGGGGGGGCTAGGGAGCCGGAGTTGCTGAAGTCGGTTATGGTACTCGAGATGGTGGCCTAGTGCCCGTCAGTGGGTTCATGGTCCAGGGATAAGTAGGAGGAGGTGTCCGAGAGTTTGCGCGTGGCGTGCGCTTTGTAGAGATCGACGCGCCAGACTACCACGGCATCTCCCTTGTCGGCGGGTTTGATAACCCAGTCTGGCTTGTTACGGAGTGAGTCGATGGCAGTACGTTCGGGGGGAGAGATTGGAGTGAGACAGGGGAGTGGAGAAGTCGAGGCGGTTAATGTCCCGACGGCAGTTCTGTATAAAGCGTTCTAAAGCTGGGAGGCCACGCGGGAGGGTCCACGAGGAGGGGGTTCGTGGGAGACCCGAAAATGTATCATCGGGGGGGGGGGGGGCGAGGGCTTATTCCCGGGGTAGTACTAATATTATGGACACAAGTTGGGGCAGTTCTGATGGATTGAAACACTGTGAGGTAGTACTAATGTATGGGTACAAGATGGGGTAGTACTGATGGAGAGACACACTGTGGGGTAGTAAGGTTGGAGTTACAATTTATAGGATAGTACGATTGGCGTGATAAACTGTGGAATAGTACTGATACACGATGGGGCGGTACTGATGGCGTTAACACGATGTGGACGTGGTGATGGTGAGACTCACTGTACATCGGTACTCATGGCGTGACGCATTGTGCAGTAGTACTGATGAAATGACACTGTGAAATACTACTGATGAAGTGCCACGCTGTCGGATAGTTCTGATGGAATGATACGCTGCGGGGTTGTAGTGAAGGAGGGACAATGTGGAGTCGTACTAATGTAACACTTTGTTGTCGTACTGATAGGGAGAACATCTTTGGGGCAGTAGTCGTGTAATGATAATTTTCGCACATTTGTTTAAACATGTTCCACTCTTCCACCCGCTTCTCTCTAACATTTAGATTGTGTGGTGGAGCCACGTCGAAATATGGACTGGCCTGCGCCGCCACTTCCATCCGATAATCACCATTGCGTCCATTTTATCCAAAAATCCTCACTTTCACCGCTGCAACCATGTATTGATATGTGTCTGCTTAACATGTACGTAAAACTAGCATATATTAGACGGAGAAAGATGGCTCCACGCACACTCGTCTTGGGATAAAAAGCAAGAATGATTTATTTCCAAGTTAACTGACCGATTCACATATTTATATGCGCTAGACTGAGCATGTGCGAGAATGAGTACAGCTCATGTGTATAAATTGCATGGCTATTGTCACAAAGTCTAATGGCATGCTGGCCTTCATAACATCAGGAGTAGCGGAGTATGATTGCTTTGAAAACGCAAAAGGTGGTTTGCTATAAATATGCAAAATGTGGTTTGGTTTAAAAATACAAAAGAGTTGGTTCGATAATGCAAAATGTTTTCTTTGAAAATGGGAATGGTGGTATGCTTTGAAAATGCAAAAGGTGGGTTGCTTTGAAAATGCAAATGATGGTTTGCTTTGAAAATGAAAACGGTGGTTTGCTTTGATAATGCAAAAGGTTTGCTTTGAAAACGCAAAATGTGGTTTGCTTTGATAATGCAAAAGGTTTTGTATGGAAAATGCAATTGGTTTAGTTTGGAAATCTAATAGGTTTAGTTTGAAATTGTGAAAGGTTTGGTTTGAAAATTCAAAAGGTTTGGTTTGAAAATGCAAAAGGTTTTCTTTGAAAATGGAAATCGTGGTATGCTTTGAAAATGCAAAACATGCATTAGAACATTCAAATGGTGGTTTGCTTTGAACATGCAAATGATGGTTTGCTTCGAAAATGCAAAAGGTGGTTTGGTTTGAAAATGTGAACGGTGGTTTGCTTGCAAAATACAACATATGGTGTGATTTGAGCGTGCAAAATGTTTGCTTTGAAAATGCAAAAGGTATGCTTTGAAAATGCAAAGGGGTTGCTTTGAGAATGCAAAAGGTGGCGTGGTTTTAAAATGCAAAAGGTTTGGTTTGAAAATGCGAAAGGTTTTCTTTGAAAAAGGAAAAGTGGTTTGCTTTGAAAATGCACACTGTGGTTTGCTTTGAAAATACAAAATGTGGTTTTCTTTGAGCATGCAAAGTGTTTTGCTTTGAAAATGCAAAATGTTTGCTTTGAAAAGCAATGGGGTTGCAATTTTGGTTTGAAAATGCAAATGTTAGTTTGAGTTAGAAATGCAAAAGTTGCTTTGGTTTGAAAATGCAAAATGTTTCCTTGAAAATGCAGAAGGTTTGCTTTTAAAATGCAAAAGGTGGTTTGCTTTGAAAATGCAAAATGTGGTTTGGTTTAAATATGCAAAAGGTTTGGTTTGGAAAATGTAAAATATTTGGTTTGGAATATGCTACGGGTTTGGTTTGAAAATGGAAAACATTTAGTTTGAAAATGCAAAAGGTTTGCTTTGTAAATGCAAAACGTGGTTTGCATTGAAATGCAAAAGGTTGTTTGCATTGAAAATGCAAAAATAGTTCGGTTTGAAAATTCAAACCATTTGGTTTGAAAATGCAAAATGTTTGCTTTGAAAATGCAAAATGTTTGCTTTGAAAATGCAAACGGTGGTTTGCTTTGAAAATGCAAAATGTGGTTTGAAAATGCAACCGGCGGTTTGATTTGAAAATGCAAAATGTGGTTTGCTATAAAAATACTAAAGGTGGTTTGAAAATGCAAACGGTGGTTTGCTTTGAAAATGCAAAATGTGGTTTGAAAATATAACCGGTGGTTTGATTTGAAAATGCAAAATATGGTTTGCTATAAAAATACTAAAGGTGGTTTGAAAATGCAAACGGTGGCTTGATTTGAAAATGCAAAAGGTGGTTTGGTTTGAAAATGCAAAAAGGTGGGCATCTTTAAAAATGCAAAAGGTTTGGTTTGAAAATGCAAAATCTTAGGTTTGGAAAATGCAACAGGTTTGGTTTGCAAAATGCAAAAGGTTTGGTTTGAAAATGTAAAAGGTTTCGATTGGAAAATGCAAAATGTTTGGTTTGAAAATGAAAAAGGTTTTGCTTTGAAAATGCAAACGGTGGTTTGCTTTGAAAATGCAAACGGTGGTTTGCTTTGAAAGTGCGAAGGGTGGTTTGCTTTGAAGAAGCAAAAGGGGGATTGCTTCGGAAGTGCAAAAGGTGGTTTACGTTGACAATGCAAAAGTTGGTTTGAAAATGTAAAAATGTTTGGTTTGGAAAATGCAAAAGTTTTGATTTGAAAATGTAAAAGGTTGTTTGCATTGAAAATGCAAAAGGTTGTATGCTTTAAAAAGCAAAAGGTTGTATGCTTTAAAAAGGCAAAGGGGTTGGTTTGAAAATGCAAAAGGTGGTTTGCTTTATGTAATATGTGGTTTGCTTTGAAAATGCAAAAGATCGTTTGCTTTGAAAATGCAAAAGGTGGTTTTGCTTTGCTTTTGCTTTGGTTAGAAAATACAAAAAGTTTGGAAATCATGGTCGGCTTTGAAAATGCAAAATATGTGGTTTGCTTTGAACATGCAAATGACGGTTGGTTTTGAAAATGCAAAAGGTGGTTTGCTTTTAACATGAAAACGGTGGTTTGCTTTGAAAAAGCAAAAGGTGGTTGGCTTTGAGCATGCAAAATATATGCTTTGACAATGCAAAGGGTTTGCTTTAAAAATCAAAAGCTGGTTTGCTTTGAAAAGGCAAAAGGTGGTTTGCATTGAAAATACAAAAGGTGGTTCGGTTTGAAAATGCAAAATGTTTGGTTTGGAAAATGCAAATGCTTTGGTTTGAAAATGTAATAGGTTAGGTTTGAAAATGTAAAAGGATTGGTCTGAAAATGCAAAAGGTTTGGTTAGTAAATGCAAAAGGTTTGGCTTGAAAATGGAAAAGGTTGGCTTTGAAAATGCAAAAGGTGTAGTTTGCTTTGAACATACAAATGATGGTTTGCTTTGAAAATGCATGAGGTGGTTTGCTTTGAAAATGTAAAAGGTGGTTCGGTATGAAAAAGCAAAGCAAAAGGATTGGTTTCAAAATGCAAACGATTTAGTTTGGAAAATGCAAAACTCTTGGTTAGAAAATGCAAACGGTTTGTTTTGAAAGTGCAAAAGTTGGTTTGCATTGAAAATACAATAGGTGATTTGCTATAAAAATGCAAAAGGTGGTTTGCTTTGTAAATGCAAAAATGCGGTTTGGTTTGAAAATGCTTATGTTTATTTGGGTTAGAAATGTAAAAGTTGCTTTGAAATTGCAAAATGTTTGCTTTGAAAATGCATAAAAGTTTGCTTTGAAAATGCAAACGGTGGCTTGCTTTGATAATGCAAACGGTGGTTTGTTTTGAAAATGTAAACGGTGGTTTTCATTGAAAATGTCAAAGGTGGTTTACTTTGAAAATGCAAAAGGCGGTTCGGTTTGAAAAAAGCAAAAGGATTGGTTTGAAAATTCAAAAGATGGTATGCATCGAAAATGAAAAATGTGGTTTGCACTGAAAATCCAAAATGTGGTTTTCTTTGAAAATGCAAACAGTGGTTTGATTTGAAAATGCAAACGGTGGTTTGCTTTGAAAATGGAAAATGTTTGCTTTGAAAATGCAAAAGCTGGTTTGCATTGAATACGCATGAGGTTGTTTTCTTTGAAAATGCAAAAATGTGGTTATGTTTGAAAATGCAAGACGTGTTTTTTTTAAAAATGCAAACGGTGGTTTGGTTTGAAAATGCAAAATGCTGGTTTGTTTGAAAATGCAAATGTTGGTTTGGTTTAAAAATGCAAAAGGTTTGGTTTGAAAATGCAAAAGGTTTGCTTTGAAAATTGAAAAGGTTCTATTTGAAAACGGAAATTGTGATAATCGTTGAAAATGCATCAGGTGGTTTGCTTTGAAAATGCAAACAATGGTTTGATTTGAAAATGCAAACGGTGGTTTGCATTGAAAACGCTTGAGGTTGTTTTCTTTGAAAAGGCAAACATGTGGTTATGTTTGAAAATGCAAGACGTGGATTTGTTTAGAAATGCAAACGGTGGTTTGGTTTGAAAATGCAAAATGCTGGTTTGTTTTGAAAATGTAAATGTTGGTTTGGTTTGAAAATGCAAAAGGTTTGGTTTGAAAATGCAAAAGGTTTGCTTTGAAAATGCAAAGGTGTTGGTTTGAAAATACAAAAATGTAGTTGTGTTTGAAAATTGAAATGGAGGTTTGGTTTAGAAATGCAAAAAGTGGTTTGGTTTTGAAATACAAAGGTGTGGTTTGTTTTGAAAATGCAAATGTTGGTTTGGTTTGAAAACGCAAAATGTTTGGTTTGAAAATGCAAAAGGTTTGGTTTGAAAATTCAAAAGGTTTGATTTGAAAAAGGAAATGGTGATGATCTTTGAAAATGCATCAGGTGGTTTGCTTTGAAAATGCAAATGGTGGTTTGGTTTAGAAATGTAAAATGTGGTATGCTTTGAAAATGCAAAAGGCGGTTCGATTTAAAAATGCAAAAGGTTTGGTTTGAAATGCAAAAGTTTTGGTTTGTAAAATGCAAAAGGTTTGCTTTAAAAATGTAAAAGGCTTGCTTTGAAAATGCAAAAGGTGGTTTGCATTGAAAATGCATAAGGTTGTTTGCTTTGAAAATGCAAAAGGTGGTATGGTATGAAAATGCAATAGGTGGCTTGCTTTGAAAATGCAAAATGTGGTTTGCTTTGAAAATGCAAAGGAGTTGCTTTGAAAATGCACACATAAAGATTTGTTTGAAAATTGAAATGGTGGTTTAGTTTAGAAATGCAAAAAGGTGGTTTGGTTTTGAAATACAAAAGTGTGGTTTGTTTTGAAAATGCAAATGTTGGTTTCGTTTCAAAATTCAAAAGGTTTTATTTGCAAAAGGAAATTTGATAATCTTTGAAAATGGATCAGGTGGTTTGCATTGAAATTACAAATGGTGGTTTGCTCTAAAATGCAAAAGGTGGTTTGCTTTTAGAATGCAAAATGTGGTTTGCGCTGAAAATGCAAACATACGGTTTGGTTTGAAAATGCAAGTGCTGGTTTGTGTTATAAATGCAAATTGTTTGCTTTGAAAATGCAAAATGTTTGCTTTGAAAATGCAAAAAGGTTTGCTTTGAAAATGCAAAATGTGGTTTGCTTTGAAAATGCAAACGGTGATTTGCTTTGAAAATGCAAACGGTGGTATGCTTTGAAAATCCAAAAGACGGTTAACCATATAACCATATAACAATTACAGCACGGAATCAGGCATTCTCGGCCCTTCCAGTCCATGCCGACCATTTATTTTCCCGTAGTCCCATCTACCTGTACTCAGACCATACACCTCAATTCCCGCCCCGTCCATATAACTATCCACTTTACTTTTAAATGTTACAATCGATCCTGCCTCCATCACTTCTGCTGGAAGATCATTCCACACAGCCACCACTCTCTGAGTAAAGAAGTTCCCCCTTATGTTACCCCTAAAATACTGTCCCTTTATTCTCATGTCATGCCCTCTTGTTTGAATCTTCCCTACCCTCAATGGGAAAATCTAATCCACGTCAACCCCTTCTATCCCTTTCATCATTTTAAAGACATCAATCAAGTCCCCCTTAACCGTCTGCGCTCTAAAGAATAAAGACCCAACTTATTCAACCTTTCTCTGTAACTTAGTTGCTGGAAACCAGGCAACATTCCAGTAAATCTCCGCTGTACTGACTTCAAACTATCAGGTCTATAATTGTTAGGTTTATTCTTTGAACCCTTTTTAAACAATGGACCAACATGCGCAGTACGCCAATCCTCCGGCACCATTCCCGTTTCTAATGACATTTGAAATATTTCTGTCATAGCCCCTGCTATTTCTACTCTATCTTTCCTCAATATCCTAGGGAATATCCTGTCAGGACCTGGAGACTTATCCACTTTTATATTTTTCAAAAGTGCCAGTACTTCCTCCTCTTTGAATCTCATAGTTGCCATAGCTACTCTACTTTTTTCCCTCACCTCACAGAGTTCAATATCCTTCTACTTGGTGAATACTGAAGAAAATTAATTGTTTAACATCTCCCCCATCTCTTTTGGCTCTGCAGATAGCTGTCCATTCTGGCTCTCTAATGGTCCAATTTTATCCCTTATTATCCTTTTGCTATTAATATACTGTAGAAACCCTTTGGATTAACCCTTTGGTTCGGTTAGAAATATACAAAAGTATGGTTTGTTTTGAAAATGCAAAAGGTTTGATTTGTAAAATTCAAAAACATTTATTTGAAATTGAACATTGTGATAATCTTTGAAAATACATCAGGTAGTTTCCTTTGAAAATGCAAATGGTGGCTTGCTCTGAAATTGAAAAGGTGATTTGCATTGAGAATGCAAAAGGTGGTTTGATTTGTAAATGCAAAAATGCGGGTTGGTTTGAAAATGCAAGTGCTGGTTTGTGTTATAAATGCAAAGTGTTGCTTTGAAAAAGCAAAATGTTTGCTTTGAAAATGCAAACGGTGGTTTGCTTTGAAAATGCAAACGGTGGTTTCCTTTGAAAATGCAAACGGTGGTTTGGTTTGAAACTGGAAAAGGCGGTTCGGTTTGTAAAAGCACAAGTATTGGTATGAAAATGCAAAAGGTTTAGTTTGTAAAATGCAAAATGTTTGGTTTGATAATGTAAAAGGTTTGGTTTGAAAATGCAAAAGGTTTGCTTCGAAAATGCAAAAAGTGGTTTGCATTGAAAATGCAAAGGGGTTGTTTTGAAAATGCAAAACTCTGGTTTTGTTTGACAATGCAAATGGTGGTTTGGTTTAGAAATGTAAAAAGTGGTGGGGTTTGAAAATTCAAAATTGTGGTTCGTTTTGTAAATACAAATGTTGGTTTGGTTTGAAAATGCAAATGGATTGGTTTGAAAATGCAAAATGTTTGCGTTGAAAATGCAAAAAGGTTTGCTTTGGAAATGGAAAATGTGGTTTGCTTTGAAAATGGAAAAGGTGGTTTGCTTTGAATATGAAAACGGCGGTTTACTTTGAAAACGGAAAATGCGGCATGCTTTGAAAATGCATAAGGCCGTTTCGTTTGAAAAAGCAAAAGTATTGGTTTGCAAATGCAAAATGTTTGGTTTGAAAATGTAAAAGGTTTGGTTTGAAAATGCAAAAGGTTTGTTTGGATAAAGAAAAAGGTGGTTTGCATTGAAAACGCATGAGTTTGTTTGCTTTGAAAATGCAAAAGGTGGTATGCTTCGAAAATGCATAAGGTGGCTTGCTTTGAAAATGCAAAATGTGGTTTGCTTTGAAAACGCAAAAATCTGGTTTTGTTTGAAAATGCAAAAATCTGGTTTTGTTTGAAAATGCAAAAGGTGGTTTGGTTTAGAAATGCAAAAGGTGCTGTGGCTTGAAAATGCAAAACTGTGGTTTGTTTGTAAATGCAAATCTTGGTTACGATTGAAAATGGAAAAGGTTTGCTTTGAAAATGCAAAATGTTTGATTTGCAAATGTAAAAGGTTTGGTTTGAAAATGCCAAAGGTTTGCTTTGAAAATGCAAAAGGTGGTTTGATTTCAAAAAGCAAACGTTGGTTTGGTTTGAAATGGAAAAGTTTGTTTGCTTTGAGAATGCAAAGATGCGGTTCGGTTTGAAAATGCAAGTGCTGGTTTGTGTTATAAATGCAAAATGTTTGCTTTAAAAATGCAAAATGTTTGCTTTGAAAATGCAAAAAGGTTTGCTTTCAAAATGCAAAATGTGGTATGCTTTGAAATTGCAAAAGGCGGTTCGGTTTGAAAAAGCAAAAGTATTGTTTGGAAAATGCAAAATGTTTGGTTTGTAAAATGCAAAATATTTGGTTTGAAAATGTAAAAGGTTTGGTTTGAAAATGCAAAAGGCATGCTTCGAAAATGCAACAGGTGGTTTGCATTGAAAAGGCATCAGGTTGTTTGCTTTGAAAATGCAAAAGGTGGTATGCTTTGAAAATGCAAAAGGTGGCTTTTTTTGAAAATGCAAAAACTGGTTTTGTTTGAAAATGCATTTGGCGATTCGGTTTAGCAATGCAAAAGGTGGTTTGGTTTGAAAATACAAAGGAGTGGTTTGTTTTGAAAATGCAAAAGGTTTGGTTGGAAAATGCAAAAGGTTTGATTTGAAAATGCAAAAGGTTTGGTTTGAAAATTCAAAAGGTTTTATTTGAAAATGAAAACGGTGATTATCTTTGAAAAAGCATCAGGTGGTTTGCTTTGAAAATGCAAATGGTGGTATGCTTTGATAATGCAAAAGGTGGTTTGCATTAAAAATGCAAACGGTGGTTGGCTCTGAAATGCAAAACGTGGTTTGCATTGCGAATGCAAAAATGCGGTTTGGTTTGAACATGCAAGTGCTGGTTTGTGTTATAAATGCAAAATGTTTGCTTTAAAATGCAAAATGTTTGCTTTGAAAATGCAAAAAGGTTTGCTTTCAAAATGCAAAATGTGGTATGCTTTGAAATTGCAAAAGGCGGTTCGGTTTGAAAAAGCAAAAGTATTGTTTTGAAAATGCAAAATGTTTGGTTTGTAAAATGCAAAATATTTGGTTTGAAAATGTAAAAGGTTTGGTTTGAAAATGCAAAAGGCATGCTTCGAAAATGCAACAGGTGGTTTGCATTGAAAAGGCATCAGGTTGTTTGCTTTGAAAATGCAAAAGGTGGTATGCTTTGAAAATGCAAAAGGTGGCTTTTTTTGAAAATGCAAAAACTGGTTTTGTTTGAAAATGCATATGGCGATTCGGTTTAGCAATGCAAAAGGTGGTTTGGTTTGAAAATACAAAGGAGTGGTTTGTTTTGAAAATGCAAAAGGTTTGGTTGGAAAATGCAAAAGGTTTGATTTGAAAATGCAAAAGGTTTGGTTTGAAAATTCAAAAGGTTTTATTTGAAAATGAAAACGGTGATTATCTTTGAAAAAGCATCAGGTGGTTTGCTTTGAAAATGCAAATGGTGGTATGCTTTGATAATGCAAAAGGTGGTTTGCATTAAAAATGCAAACGGTGGTTGGCTCTGAAATGCAAAACGTGGTTTGCATTGCGAATGCAAAAATGCGGTTTGGTTTGAACATGCAAGTGCTGGTTTGTGTTATAAATGCAAAATGTTTGCTTTAAAAATGCAAAATGTTTGCTTTGAAAATGCAAAAAGGTTTGCTTTGAAAATACAAAATGTGGGTTGCTTTGAAAATGCAAACGGTTGTTGGCTTTGGAAATGCAAACGGTGGTTGGCTTTGGAAATGTAAACGGTGGTTTGCTTTGAAAATGCAAATGGCGGATTGCTTTGAAAATGCAAAAGGTGGTATGCTTTGAAAATGCAAAAGGCGGTTCGGTTAGAAAAAGCAAAAGTATTGGTTTGAAAATGCAAAACGTTTGGTTTGCAAAATGCAAAATGTTTGTTTCGAAAATGCAAAACGTGGTTTCCATTGAAAATGCAAAAGGTGGTTTGCATTGAAAATGCGAAAGGTTTGCTTTGAAATTTCAATAATGCGGTTTGCTTTGAATGTGGAATAGTTACTTTGCTTTGAAAATGTAAAAGTGGTTTGCTTTGAAAATACAAAAGGTTTGCTTTAAAACGCAAAGGGGTTGCTATGACAAAATGTGGTTTGCATTGAATGTGGAAATGTTAGTTCGCTATGAAATGCAAAAAGTGGTTTGCTTTGAAAATGCGAAAAGTGATTTCCTATAAAAATGCAAAAGGGGGTTTGCTTTGAAAATGCAAAATTTGGTTCGGTTTGAAAATGCAAAAATGTGGTTTGCTTTCAAAATGCAAATATTGGTTTCGGTTAGAAATGCAAACGTTGATTTTGTTTGCAGATGCAAAATGTTTGCTTTGAAAATGCAAAACGTGGTGTGCTTTGACAATGCAACAGGTGGTTTCCTCTGAAAATGCAAAAGGTGGTTTTATTTGAAAATGCAATAAGGTGGTTATGTTTAAAAATGCAAAAGATTAGGTTTGAAAATGTAAAATGTTTGGTTTGGAAAATGCAAAATGTTTGGTTTGAAAATGTATAAGGTTTTGCTTTAAAAATGCAAAAGGTGGTTTGTTGAAAAATGCAGACGGTGGTTTGCTTTCAAAATGCCAAAGGTAGTTTGTTTAAAATGCAGACGGTGGTTTGCTTTCAAAATGCCAAAGGTGGTTTGTTTAAAAATGCAAAGGATGGTTTGCTTTGAAAATGAAAAAGGTGGTTTGCATTGGAAATGCGAACGGCGGTTTGCCTTAAAAATGCAAATGATGGTTTACTTTGAAAATGCAAAAATGCGATTTGGTTTGAAAATGCAAATGTCGGTTTGGGTTAGAAATGCAAAGGGTTTTCCTTGAAAATGCAAAGGGTTATCTTCGAAAATGCAAAAGGCGGATTGCTTGGAAAATGCAAAAGGTGGTTTGCTTAGAAAACGCAAAAGGTGGTTCGGTTTGAAAATGCAAAAGGATTGGTTTCAAAATGCAAAAGGTTGGTTTTGGAAACGTCAACTCTGTCTATCCCTTTCATCATTTTAAAGACCTCAATCAAGTCCCCCCTTAACCTTCTGCGCTCCAAAGAATAAAGACCCAACTTATTCAACCTTTCTCTGTAACTTAGTTGCGGGAAACCAGGCAACATTCTAGTAAATCTCCTCTGTACTCTTTCTATTTTGTTGACATCCTTCCAATAGTAAGGCGATCAAAATTGTACACCATACTCCCGAATTGGCCTCACCAATGCCTTGTACAATTTTAACATTAATTCCCTACTCCTATATTCAATGCTCTGATTATAAAGGCCAGCACACCAAAAGCTTTCTTTACCACTCTGTCTACATGCGATTCCACCTTCAGGGAACTATGCCCAGTTATTCCTAGATCCGTCTGTTCCACAGCATTCCTCAATTCCCTACCATTTACCATGTACGTCCTATTTTGATTTGTCCTGCCAAGAAGGATATTGAATTATGTGAGGTTAGGGAAACAAGTAGAGTAGCTATGGATACTATGAGTTTCAAAGTAAAAGAAGTACTGACACTTTTGAAAAATATAGAAGTGGATAAGTCTCCAGGTCCTGACAGGATATTCCCTAGGACATTGAGGGAAGTTAGTGTAGAAATAGCCGGGGCTATGACAGAAACATTTCAAATGTCATTAGAAACGGGAATAGTCCCCGAGGATTGGCGTACTGCGCATGTTGTTCCATTGTTTAAAGGGATCCTAAGAGTAAACCTAGCAATTATAGACCGGTTAGTTTGACTTCAGTGGTGCGCAACTTAATGGAAAATATACTTAGAGATAAAATATATAAGCATCTGGATAAACAGGGTCCAATTAGGGACAGTCAAAATGGATTTATGCCTGGAAGGTCATGTTTGACGAATTTTCTTGAATTGTTTGAAGAGGTTATTAGGGAAATTGACGAGGGTAAAGCAGTGGATGTTGTCTATATGGACTTTAGTAAGGCCTTTGACAAGGTTCCTCATGGAAGGTTGGTTAAGAAGGTTCAACTGTTGGGTATAAATGCAGGAATAGCAAGATGGATTCAACAGTGACTGAATGGGAGAAGCCAGAGGGTAATGGTGGATGGCTGCTTGTCGGGTTGGAGGCAGGTGACTAGTGGGGTGCCTCAGGGATCTGTGTTGGGTCCTTTGTTGTTTGTCATGTACATAAATGATCTGGATGAAGGGGTGGTAAATTGGATTAGTAAGTATGCAGATGACACCAAGATAGGGGGCGTTGTGGATAATGAAGAGGATTTCCAAAGTCTACAGAGTGATTTAGGCCAGTTGGAAAAATGGGTTGAAAGATGGCAGATGGAGTTTAATGCTGATAAATGTGAGGTGCCACACCTTGGCAGGACAAATCAAAATAGGACGTACATGGTGAATGGTAGGGATTTGAACAATACAGTTGAACAGAGGGATCTGGGAATAACCGTGCATAGTTCCTTGAAGGTGGAATCTCATATAGATAGGGTGGTAAAGAAAGCTTTTGGTATGCTAGCCTTTATAAATCAGATCATTGAGTATAGACGCTGGGATGTAATGTTAAAATTGTACAAGGCATTGGTGAGACCAAATCTGGAGTAACGTGTACAATTTTGGTCGCCCAATTATAGGAAGGATGTCAACAAAATAGAGAGGGTACAGAGGAGATTTACTAGAATGTTGCCTGGGTTTTAACAGCTAAGGTACAGAGATAGGTTGAATAAGTTAGGTCTTTATTCTCTGGAGCGCAGAAGGTTAAGGGGGACTTGATAGAGGTCTTTAAAATGATGAGAGGGATAGAGTTGATGTGGACAAGCTTTTCCCTTTGAGAATAATGAAGATTCAACCAAGAGGACACGACTTTAGAATTAAGGGACAGAAGTTTAGGACTAACATAAGGGGAACTTCTTTACTCAGAGAGTGGTAACGGTGTGGAATGAGCTTCCAGTGGAAGTGGTGGCGGCAGGTTCGTCGGTATCATTTAAAAATAAATTGGATAGGCATATGAATGAGAAGGGTATGGAGGGTTATGGTATGAGTGCCGGCAGTGGGACTAAGGGAAAAAAGTTGTTCGCCACGGACTTGAAGGGCAGAGATGGCCTGTTTCCATTCTGTAATTGTTATATGGTTATATGTAGCACCTCACCCTTATCAGCATTAAACTCCATCTGCCATCTTTCAGCCCACTCTTCCAAATGGCCCAAATCTCTCTGTAAACTTTGAAAATCTACCTCATTATCCACAGCACCACCTATCTTAGTGTCATCTGCATACTTACATATCCAATTTTCCACCCCATCATCTAGATCATTGATGTGCATGACAAACAACAGTGGATCCAACACAGATCCCTGAGGCACCCCACTGGTCACCGGCTTCCAACCAGACAAACAGCCGTCCGCCATCAATCTCTGGCATCTCCCATTCAGCCAGTGTTGAATCCATCTTGCTGCTCCGCCATTAACACCCAAAGATTGAACCTTCTTAACCAACCTTCCATGAGGAACCCTGTCAAAGGCCTTACTGAATTCTATATAGACAACATCCACTGCTTTACCCTCATAAATTTCCCTGGTAACCTCTTCAAAAAATTTCAAGAAGGTTTGTCAAACATCATCTCCCAGGCACACACCCATGTTGACTGTTCTTGATCAGACCCTGTTTATCCAGATGCTTATATATATTATCCATAAGTATCCTTTCCATTATTTTGCCCACCACTGACGTCAAACTAACAGGTCTATAATTGCTAGGTTTATTCTTTGAACCCTTTTTAAACAATGGACCAACATGCGCAGTACGCCAATCCTCCGGCACTATTACCGTTTCTAATGACATTTAAAATATTTCTGTCATAGCCCCTGCTATTTCTACACTAACTTCCCTCAATGTTCAAGGGAATATCCTGTCAGGACCTGGAGACTTATCTACTTTTATATTTTTCAAAAGTGCCAGTACTTCCTCCTCTTTGAATCTCATAGTTTTCATAGCTACTCTACTTATTTCCCTCACCTCACAGAGTTCAATATCCTTCTACTTGGTGAATACTGAAGAAAATTAATTGTTTAATATCTCCCCCATCTCTTTTGTCTCTGCAGATAGCTGTCCATTCTGGCTCTGTAATGGTCCAATTTTATCCCTCATTATCCTTTTGGTATTAAGATAGCTGTAGAAACCCTTTGGATGAATCCTTTGGTTCGGTATGAAAATGCAAAATTGTGGTTGTTTTGAAAATGCAAAAGGTTTGATTTGTAAAATTCAAAAGTATTTATTTGAAAATGAAAATTGTGATAATCTTTGAAAATGCATCAGGTGGTTTCCTTTGAAAATGCAAATGGTGGTTTGCTTTGAAAAGGCAAAACGTGGTTTGCATTGAAAATGCAAACGGTTGCTTGCTCTGAAATGCAAAAGGTGATTTGCATTGAGAATGCAAAAGGTTCTTTGCTTTGTAAATGCAACAATGCGGTTTGGTTTGAAAATGCAACTGCTGGTTTGTGCTAAAAATGCAAAATGTTTGCTTTGAAAAGGCAAAATGTGGTTTGTTTTGAAAATACAAACGATTGTTTGCTTTGAAAATGCAAATGGTGATATGCTTTGAAAATGCAGATAGTGGTTTGCTTTGAAAATGCAAAAGGTGGTATGCTTTGAAAATGCAAAAGGCGGTTCGGTTTGACAAAGCAAAAGTATTGGTATGAAAATGCAAAAGCTTTGGTTTGTAAAATGTAAAATGTTTGGTTTGAAAATGTAAAAGGTTTGGCTTGAAAATGCAAAAGGTTTGCTTCGAAAATGCAAAAGGTGGTTCTCATTGAAAACGCATAAGGTTGTTTGCTTTGAAAATGGAAAAGTTGGTATGCTTTGAAAATGCAAACGGTGGCTTGCTTTGAAAATGCAAAATGTGATTTGCTTTGAAAATGCAAAAATCTGGTATTGTTTGATAATGCAAAAATCTGGTTTTCTTTGAAAATGCAAAGGGTGGTTTGGTTTTGAAATGCAAAAGGTGGTGTGGTTTGAAAATGCAAAATTGTGGTTTGTTTGTAAATGCAAATCTTGGTTAGGATTCAAAATGCAAAATGTTTGCTTTGAAAATGCAAAATGTTTGATTGGAAAATTTGGTTTGGTTTGAAATGGATAAGTTAGTTTGCTTTGAGAATGGAAAAATGCGGTTTGGTTTGAAAATGCAAGTGCTGGATTGTGTTATGAATGCAAAATGTCTTCTTTGAAAATGCAGAAAGGTTTGCTTTGAAAATGCAAAATGTGGTTTGCTTTGAAAATGCAAAATGTGGTATGCTTTGAAAATGCAAAAGGCTGTTCGGTTTGAAAAAGCAATTGGTTTGAAAATGTAAAAGGTTTTGTTTGTAAAATGCAAAATATTTGGTTTGAAAATGCAAAAGGTGGTTTGCATTGAAAAGGCATCAAGTCGTTTCCTTCGAAAATGCAAAAGGTGGCTTGCTTTGAAAATTGAAAATGTGGTTTGCTTTTAAAATGCAAAAACTGGTTTTGTTTGAAAATGGAAATTGTGGTTTGGTTTAGAAATGCGAAAGGTGGTTTGGTTTGAAAATACAAAAGAGTGGTTTGTTTTGAAAGTGCAAATGATGGTTTGGTTTGAAAATGCAAAAGGTTTGGTTTGAAAATGCAAAAGGTTTGGTTTGGGTTGAAAATGCAAAAGGTTTGCTTTGAAAATGCAAAAGGTGTTATGCATTCAAAATGCAAAAGATAGTATGCTTTGAAAATGCAAAATATGGTTTGATTTGAATGTGCAACATGTGGTTTGCTTTGAAAATGCAAAATATGGTTTGGTTTGAATGTGCAACATGTGGTTTGCTTTGAAAATGCAAAAGGTCGTTTGCTTTGAGCATGCAAAGTGTTTTGCTTTGAAAATGCAAAATGTTTGCTTTGAAATGCAATGGGGTTGCAATGAAAATGCAAACGTTGGTTTGCTTTGAAAATACGAAAGGTGGTTTGCTATAAAAATACGAAAGGTGGTTTGCTATAAAAATACGAAAGGTGGTTTGCTATAAAAATGACTCAGTGTTCCCGTGGATTTTGAAGCAGCAGCAACAAAGAGAAGCAGGAAAAAGCACTGATTGGCTCTAGCCCGAGTGGGAGGAGAGTTCTCAGTGAGTCAGAGGGGGAAAAGCAGTTCCTCAAAACTGAGGTATTTGGTTTGTAAATTAGGCAATTTAACAGTCAATATAAGCAAGGCAGCTCTTGGGGAGCGGCAGTGAGGGAGTGGCCTTGTGAGGGAAGTGCCCTGTGAGTAAAGTGTGAGTCTTTGGCTGGAGAATCTTCGGAGAGGAGGCTGCGCAAAACACTGGATAGGGAGAGACCGAGGCAAAAGAAGGAGATGTCAAGCAAGCTGATGCAGTGTGATGCTTGCAGTATGTGGGAGGTCAAGGACACTGCTGGTGCCTCTGGCTGCTACAAATGTGTGAAGTGCATCCAGGTACAGCTCCTTAAGGACCGTGTTGGGGAACTGGAGAAACAAGTGGATGACCTCAGGTTCATCCGAGAAACTGAGTCGTTCCTCGACAAGTCCTTCAGTAAGATTGTTACACCCAAGACAATAGAAGAGAGAAGGTGGGTGACGGTGAGAAAGGGAGGAAAAAATGGAATGCAAAGGTCCCCGGGTGTTGCACCTCTTGTGAACAGGTTCCCCCACGTGGAAGCTGCCGGGACAGAAGACGGTATCTCACTGAGCAGCGGACTGGCTTGCAAAACAAAAAGGGCTGTTGAGCCAAAACCAAAGAGGCCAAAGTCGGGCAACGCCATTGTAGTTGGAGACTCCATTGTGAGAGGTACGGACAGGGGTTTTTGAGGCAACAGACGGGATTCGAGGATGGTGTGCTGTCTTCCTGGTGCCAGGATCCAGGATGTCACGGACAGAGTGCAGAAAATCCACAAGGGCAAAGGTGAACAGCCAGAAGTGGTCGTGCATGTTGGCACAAATGATGTTGGAAAGAAGGGGATGAACATTTTGCAGCGGGACTTCAGAGAGCTCGGAAAAATGCTGAAAAGCAGGACTTCCAGGGTTGTTATCTCCGGTTTGCTTCCAGTTCCTCGTGCTGGCGAGAGCAGGAACAGGGAGATACGGGACCTGAATGTGTGGCTGAGGAACTGGTGAATGGGGCAGGGATTTAGATTCTTAGATCACTGGGATCTGTTTTGGAGTAAGGGGGAACCGTACAAAAGGGACGGATTGCATCTTAACAGGTGGGGGACCAGCATTCTGGCCGGCAGGTTTGCCACTGCTACACGGATGGTTTTAAACTAAATAAGGGGGGTGGGGTGTCAAATGGGATAGTCGAGGACGGAGTTAAAGGAAAAGAGAGTAAAGGGATGGTTAATGACCCCAGAATTAACGGGAAATAAAGCTCACAAAGGGGTAGGAGAGTATGGCCAAGTGTAATGGGGATCGATGTGAATGGGACCACTTGTCAACATAATTGTATAAGGAGTAAGAGTGCTGTAAAAACAAGCCTGAGGCTTTGTGTCTCAATGCGAGGAGCATTCGTAATAAGGTGGATGAGTTGAAGGTGCAGATAGCGATTAATCACTATGCTATAGTTGGGATCACGGAGACATGGCTCCAGGGTGACCAAGGCTGAGAGCTGAACATCCAGGAGTATTCAATATTCAGGAGGCTTAGACGAAAAGTAAAAGGAGGTGGGGTAGCGTTGCTGGTGAGAGAGGAGATTAATGCAATAGAAAGGAAGGACATTAGCGTGGAGGATGTGGAATCGATATGGGTAGAGCTGCGAAACTCTAAGGGGCAGAAAACGCTAGTGGGAGCTGTGTACAGGCCACCTAACAGTAGTATTGGAGTTGGGGATGGCATCAAACAGGAAATTAGAAATGCGTGCAACAAGGGTAACACGGTTATAATGGGTGACGTCAATCCGCATGTAGATTGGGTGAATCAAATTGGCAGGGGTGCTGAGGAAGAGGATTTCTCGGAATGTATGCGGGATAGTTTTCTCAACCAACATGTGGAGGAACCAACGAGAGAGCAGGCTATTCTAGACTGGGTATTGAGTAATGACGAAGGGTTAGTTAGCAGTCTTGTTGTGCGTGGGAACATAAAAACTGACTGCAAAAGTTTTTATAGATATGTGAAGAGAAAGAGACTAGTTAAACCAAATGTTGGTCCCTTGCAGTCAGAAACAGGTGAATTGATGATGGGGAACAAGGACATGGCAGACCAATTGAATAACTACTTTGGTTCTGTCTTCACTAAGGAACACATAAATAATCTGCCGGAAATAGCAGTGGAACGGGGGTCAAATAAGATGGAGGAACTGAGTGAAATCCAGGTTAGCCGTGAGGTGGTCTTGGGTAAATTGAACGGATTGAAGGCCGATAAATCCCCAGGGCCAGATAGTCTGCATCCCAGAGTACTCAAGGAGGTAGCCACAGAAATAGTGGATGCATTAGTGATAATTTTTCAAAATTCCTTAGATTCTAGAGTAGTTCCTGAGGATTGGAGGATAGCTAATGTAACCCCACTTTTTAAAAAAGGAGGGAGAGAGAAAGCGGGGAATTACAGACCAGTTAGTCTAACATCGGTAGTGGGGAAACTGTTAGAGTCAGTTATTAAAGATGGGATAGCAGCGCATTTGGAAAGTGGTAAAATCATTGGACAAAGTCAGCATGGATTTAGGAAAGGTAAATCATGTCTGACAAATCTGATAGAATTTTTCGAGGATGTAACTAGTAGAGTGGATAAGGGAGAACCAGTGGATGTGTTATATCTAGACTTTCAGAAGGCTTTCGACAAGGTCCGGCATAAGAGATTAGCATACAAACTTAAAGGAAACGGTATTGGGGGTTCAGTATTGATGTGGATAGAGAACTGGTTAGCATACAGGGGGCAAAGGGTAGGAGTAAACGGGTCCTTTTCAGAAATACAGGCAGCGACTAGTGGGGTACCGCAAGCCTCAGTGCTGGGACCCCAGCTATTTGCAATATATATAAATGATTTGGACGAGGGAATTCAATGCAACATCTCCATGTTTGCAGATGACACCAAGCTGGGGGGTATAGTTATGTGTGAGGAGGATGCTTGGAGGCTGCAGGGTGATTTGGATAGGCTGAGTGAATGGGCATATGCATGGCAGATGCAGTATAGTGTGGATAAATGTGAGGTTATCCACTTTGGTGACAAAACATGATGGTAGACTATTATGTGAATGGTGGCAGATTAGGAAAAGGGGAGATGCAACGAGACCTGGGTGTCATGGTACACCAGTCATTGAAAGTGGGCATGCAGGTGCAGCAGGCAGTGAAGAAAGCAAATGGTATGTTAGCATTCATAGCGAAAGGATTTGAGTATAGGAGCAGGGAGGTTCTACTGCAGTTGTACAGAGTTTTGGTGAGGCCACACCTGGAGTATTGCGTACATTTTTGGTCTCTAAATCTGAGGAAAGACATCCTTGCCATAGAGGGGGTACAGGGAAGATTCACCAGACTGATTCCTGGGATGTCAGGACTTTCATATGAGGAAAGATTGGATAGACTCGGTTTGTACTCGCTGGAATTTAGAAGATTGAGGGGGGATCTTATAGAATCTTACAAAATTCTTAAGGGGTTGGACAAGCTAAATGCTGGAAGATTGTTCCCCATGTTGGGGGAGTCCAGAACAAGGGGTCACAGTCTAAGGATAAGGGGGAATTCCTTTAGGACCGAAATGAGGAAAACATTCTTCACACAGAGAGTGGTGGGTCTCTGGAATTCTCTGCCACAGACGGTAATTGAGGCCAGTTCATTGGCTATATTTAAGAGGGCGTTAGATGTGGCACTTGTGGCTAAAGGGATCAGGGGGTATGGAGAGAAGGCAGGTACGGGATACTGAGTTGGTTGATCAGCCATGATGATATTGAATGGCGTTGCAGGCTCGAATGGCCGAATGGCCTACTCCTGCACCTATGTTTCTATCTTTCTATGTTTCTAAGGTGGTTTGGAAAGAAAATGCAAAAGGCGGTTTGCATTGAAAATGCAAAAGGTTCTTTGCTTTGAAAATGCAAACTGTGGTATGCTTTGAAAATTAAAAAAGGTGGTTTTCTTTGAGAATGCAAAAGGTTTGCTTTGAAAATGCAAAGGGGTTTCTTTGAAAATGCAAATGGTGGTTTGGTTTAGAAATGCAAAAGTTGCTATGATTTGTTATAAAAATGCAAATGGTGGTTTGGTTTTAAAATGCTAAAGGTTTGGTTTGAAAATATAAAAGGTAGTTTGCTTTCAAAACGCAAATGGACGATTGCTTCGAAAAATGCAAAAGATGGTTTGCTTGATGCAAAAGCGGGTTACGTTGAAAATGGAAAAGGCGGTTTGCATTGAAAATGCAAAAGGTGGTTTTGTATAAAAATGCAAAAGGTGGTTTGGTTTGAAAATACAAAAGAGTGGTTTGTTTTGAAAATGCAAATGATGGTTTGGTTTGAAAATGCAAAAGGTTTGGTTTGGAAATGCAAAAGGTTTGGTTTGAAAATGCTAAAGGTTTGGTTTGAAAATTCAAAAAGTTTTATTTGAAAATGGAAATATTGATAATCTTTGAAAATGCATCAGTTGGTTTGCTTTGAAAATGCAAATGGTGGTTTGCTTTGAAAATGCAAAAATGTTTGCTTTGAAGATGCAAAATGTGGGTTGCTTTGAAAATGCAAACGGTGGATGGCTTTGGAAATGCAAACGGTGGTTTGCTTTGAAAATGCAAACGGAGGTTTGCTTTGAAAATGCAAAAGGTGGTATGCTTTGAAAATGCAAAAGGCGGTGTGGTTTGAAAAAGCAAAAAGTATTGGTTTGAAAATGCAGAACGTTTGGTTTGCAAAATGCAAAATGTTTGGTTCGAAAATGCAAAACGTGGTTTGCATTGAAAATGCAAAAGGTGGTTTACATTGAAAATGCAAAATGTTGTTTGCTTTGAATGTGGAAAAGTTAGTTTGCTTTGAAAACGTGAAAATGTGGTTTGGTTTGAAAATACAAAAGGTTCGGTTTGAAAATGCAAAGGTTTTCTTTGAAAATGTAAAAGTGGTTTGCTTTGAAAATGCAAAATGTTTGCTTTAAAACGCAAAGGGGTTGCTATGAAAAATGTGGTTTGCATTGAATGTGGAAAAGTTAGTTCGCTATGAAATGGAAAAGTTGGTTTTGGAAATGCAAAATGTGGTTTGCTTTGAATATGCAACAGGTGCTTTGCTCTGAAAATGCTAAAGGTGGTTTGGTTTGAAAATGCAAAAAGGTGGTTATGTTTAAAAATGCAAAGGGTTTGGTTTGAAAATGCACAATGTTTGGAAACTGCTAAAGGTTTGGTTTGAAAATGTAGAAGGTTTTGCTTTAAAAATGCAAACGGTTGTTTGCATTGAAAATGCAAAAGGTGGTTTGGTTTACTTTGAAAATGCAAAAATGCGATTTGGTTTGAAAATACAAATGTCGGTTTGGGTTAGAAATGCAAAGGGTTTCCTTTGAAAATGCAAAGGGTGATCTTTGAAAATGCAAAAGTGGATTGCTTTGAAAATGCAAAAGGTGGTTTGCTTAGAAAGCGCAAAAGGTGGTTCGGTTTGAAAATGCAAAAAGGATTGGTTTCAAAATGCAAAAGGTTTGTTTTGGAAAATACAAAAGTGTGGTTTGAAAATGTAACAGATTTGGTTTGAAAATGAAAAAGGTTTGGTTTGCAAAGGGAAATGCAAAGGGTTTCCTTTGAAAATGCAAAGGGTAATCTTCGAAAATGCAAAAGTGGATTGCTTTGAAAATGCAAAACGTGGTTTGCATTGAAAATGCAAACGGTTGTTTGCTTTGAAAATGCAAAAGGTCTTTTGCTTTGAATATGCAAAGGGGTTGCTTTGGAAACGAAAAAAATGTGGTTTTGTTTAAAAATGCAAATGGTGGTTTGGTTTAGAAATACAAACTGTGGTTTGGTTTGAAAGTGCAAAATGATGGTTAGTTTTGAAAATGCAAATGTTTGAAAACGCAAAAGGATTGGTTTCAAAAAAGCAAAATGTTTGCGTTGAAAATGCAATAGTCGGTTTGCTTTGAAAAAGCAAAAGGTGGTTTGCTTTGAAAATGCAAACGGTGGCTTGCTTTCAAAATACAAACGGTGGTTTGCTTTGAAAATGCAAATATGCGATTTGGTTTGAAAAGAGAAATGATGGTTTGGGTCAGAAATGCAAAGGGTTTGCTTTGAACATGCAAAGGGTTTTCTTCGAAAAACCAAAAGACTTGCTTTGATAATGCAAAATGTCGTTTGCTTTGAGCATGCAGAGTGTTTGCTTTGAAAATGCAAAAGGTTTGCTTTGAAAATGCAAAGGGTCGCTTTCAAAATGCAAAAGCTGGTTTGTTTTCAAAATGCAAACGGTGGTTTGCATTGAAAATGCCAAAGGTGTTTTTTTTTAAATGCAAACGGTGGTTTGCTTTGAAAATGCAAACGGTGGTTTGCAATGAAAATGCAAACGGTGGTTTGCTTTAAAAATGCAAACGGTGGTTTGCTTTGAAAATGCAAAGGGGTTTCTTTGAAAATGCAAAAAATGTGGTTTTGTTTGGAAATGGTGGTTTGGTTTAGAAATACAAAAGGTGGTTTGGTTTGTAAATGAAAAATGGTGGTTTGTTTTGAAAATGCAAATGTTGGTTTGGTTTCAAAACGCAAAAGGTCTGGTTTGCATTGAAAATGCAAAAATGGATGTGGTTTGAAAATACAAATGTTGGTTTGGGTTAGAAATGCAAACGGTTTGCTTTGAAAATGGAAAGGGTTTTCTTCGAAAATGCAAAAGGTTTGCTTTGAAAATGAAAAAGGTGGATTGCTTTGAAAATGCAAAAGGTGGTTTGCTTTGAAAATGCAAAAGGTGGATTGATTTGAAAATGCAAAATGTGTTTTGCTTTGATAATGCAAAGTGTTAGCTTTGAAAATGCAAAAGGTTTCCTTTGTAAATGCAAAGGTGTTGCTTTGAAAATGCAAAAGCTTGTTTGCTTTCAAAATGCAAACGGTGATTTGCTATGAAAATGTCAAAGGAGGTTTGTTTAATAATGCAAAGGGTGATTTGCTTTACAAATGCAAAAGGTGGTTTGCTTTTAAAATGCAAGCGGTGGTTTGTTTGAACATGCAACAATACGATTTGGTTTGAAAATGCAAATGTCATTTTGGGTTAGAAATGCAAAAGTTGGTTTGGTTTGAAAATGCAAAATGTTTGCTTGGAAAATAGAAAAGGTGGTTTGCTTTGAAAATGCAAATGATTTGTTTTGAAAATGCAAAAGGTTTTCTTTGCACATGGAAAAGGTGGTTTAATTGGAAAATGAAAACGGTGGTTTACTTTGAAAATGCAAAAGGTGGTTTGCTTTGTGCACGCAGAGTGTTTGCTTTGAAAAAGCAAAAGGCGGTTTGCTTTGAAAATGCAAAGCGGTTGCTATGAAAAAGCTACATTTTGATTTGGAAAATTCAAATGATTTGGTTTGAAAATGTAAAAGGTTTGGTTTAAAAATGCAAACGGGTTGCTTTGAGAATGCAAAAGGAAGTTTGCATTGAAAATTAAATTGTTTGCTTTGAAAATGCAAAAGGTAGTATGCATTCAATATGCAAAAGGTGGTATGCTTTGAAAATGCAAAATATGGTTTGATTTGAATGTGCAACATGTGGTTTGCTTTGAAAATGCAAAAGGTCGTTTGCTTTGAGAATGCAAAATGTTTGCTTTGAAAATGCAAAAGGTTTGCTTTGAACATGCAAAGGGGTTGCTTTGAGAATGCAAACGGTGGCGTGGTTTTAAAATGCAAACGGTTTGGTTTGAAAATGCGAAAGGTTTTCTTTGAAAAAGGAAAAGTGGTTTGTTTTGAAAATGCACACTGTGTTTTGCTTTGAAAATACAAAAGGCGGTTTGCTTTGAGCATACAAAGTGTTTTGCTTTGAAAATGCAAAATGTTTGCTTTGAAATGCAATGGGGTTGAATGAAAATGCAAAAGTTGGTTTGCTTTGAAAATACGAAAGGTAGTTTGGAAAGAAAATGCAAAAGGCGGTTTGCATTGAAAATGCAAAAGGTTCTTTGCTTTGAAAATGCAAACTGTGGTATGCTTTGAAAATTAAAAAAGGTGGTTTTCTTTGAGAATGCAAAAGGTTTGCTTTGAAAATGCAAAGGAGTTTCTTTTAAAATGCAAATGGTGGTTTCGTTTAGAAATGCAAAAGGTGCTATGATTTGTTATAAAAATACAAATGGTGGTTTGGTTTTAAAATGCTAAAGGTTTGGTTTGAAAATACAAAAGGTAGTTTGCTTTCAAAACGCAAATGGACGATTGCTTCGAAAATGCAAAAGATGGTTTGCTTTATGCAAAAGCGGGTTACGTTGAAAATAGAAAAAGGCGGTTTGCTTTGAAAATGCAAAAGGTTTTGTATAAAAATGCAAAAGGTGGTTTGGTTTGAAAATACAAAAGAGTGGTTTGTTTTGAAAATGCAAATGATGGTTTGGTTTGAATATGCAAAAGGTTTGGTTTGGAAATGCAAAAGGTTTGGTTTGAAAATGCTAAAGGTTTGGTTTGAAAATTCAAAAAGTTTTATTTGAAAATGGAAATATTGATAATCTTTGAAAATGTATCAGTTGGTTTGCTTTGAAAATGCAAATGGTGGTTTGCTTTGAAAATGCAAAAATGTTTGCTTTGAAGATGCAAAATGTGGGTTGCTTTGAAAATGCAAACGGTGGATGGCTTTGGAAATGCAAACGGTGGTTTGCTTTGAAAATGCAAACGGTGGTATGCTTTGAAAATGCAAACGGTGGTATGCTTTGAAAATGCAAAAGGCGGTGTGGTTTGAAAAAGCAAAAAGTATTGGTTTGAAAATGCAGAACGTTTGGTTTGCAAAATGCAAAATGTTTGGTTCGAAAATGCAAAACGTGGTTTGCATTGAAAATGCAAAAGGTGGTTTACATTGAAAATGCAAAATGTTGTTTGCTTTGAATGTGGAAAAGTTAGTTTGCTTTGAAAATGTGAAAAGGTGGTTTGGTTTGAAAATACAAAAGGTTCGGTTTGAAAATGCAAAGGTTTTCTTTGAAAATGTAAAAGTGGTTTGCTTTGAAAATGCAAAACGTTTGCTTTAAAACGCAAAGGGGTTGCTATGAAAAATGTGGTTTGCATTGAATGTGCAAAAGTTAGTTCGCTATGAAATGGAAAAGTTGGTTTTGGAAATGCAAAATGTGGTTTGCTTTGAATATGCAACAGGTGGTTTGCTCTGAAAATGCAAAAGGTGGTTTGGTTTGAAAATGCAAAAAGGTGGTTATGTTTAAAAATGCAAAAGGTTTGGTTTGAAAATGCACAATGGTTGGTTTGGAAAATGCAAAAGGTTTGGTTTGGAAACTGCTAAAGGTTTGGTTTGAAAATGTAGAAGGTTTTGCTTTAAAAATGCAAACGGTTGTTTGCATTGAAAATGCAAAAGGTGGTTTGGTTTACTTTGAAAATGCAAAAATGCGATTTGGTTTGAAAATACAAATGTCGGTTTGGGTTAGAAATGTAAAGGGTTTCCTTTGAAAATGCAAAGGGTAATCTTCGAAAATGCAAAAGCGCATTGCTTTGAAAATGAAAAAGGTGGTTTGCTTAGAAAGCGCAAAAGGTGGTTCGGTTTGAAAATGCAAAAAGGATTGGTTTCAAAATGCAAAAGGTTTGTTTTGGAAAATACAAAAGTGTGGTTTGAAAATGTAACAGATTTGGTTTGAAAATGAAAAAGGTTTGGTTTTAAAATGCAAAACGTGGTTTGCATTGAAAATGCAAACGGTTGTTTGCTTTGAAAATGCAAAAGGTCTTTTGCTTTGAATATGCAAAGGGGTTGCTTTGGAAATGAAAAAAATGTGGTTTTGTTTAAAAATACAAATGGTGGTTTGGTTTAGAAATGCAAACGGTGGTTTGGTTTGAAAGTGCAAAATGATGGTTAGTTTTGAAAATGCAAATGTTTGAAAACGCAAAAGGATTGGTTTCAAAAAAGCAAAATGTTTGCGTTGAAAATTCAATAGTCGGTTTGCTTTGAAAAAGCAAAAGGTGGTTTGCTTTGAAAATGCAAACGGTGGCTTGCTTTCAAAATACAAACGGTGGTTTGCTTTGAAAATGCAAATATGCGATTTGGTTTGAAAAGAGAAATGATGGTTTGGGTCAGAAATGCAAAGGGTTTGCTTTGAACATGCAAAGGGTTTTCTTCGAAAAAGCAAAAGATTTGCTTTGAAAATGCAAAAGGGGGTTTGCTTTGATAATGCAAAACGTGATTTGCTTTGAAAACGCAAAATGTCGTTTGCTTTGAAAATGCAAAAGGTGATTTGCTTTGAGTATGCAGAGTGTTTGCTTTGAAAATGCAAAAGGTTTGCTTTGAAAATGCAAAGGGGTTGCTTTCAAAATGCAAAAGCTGGTTTGTTTTCAAATTGCAAACGGTGGTTTGCATTGAAAATGCCAAAGGTGTTTTTTTAAAAATGCAAACGGTGGTTTGCTTTGAAAATGCAAACGGTGGTTTGCAATGAAAATGCAAACGGTGGTTTGCTTTAAAAATGCAAACGGTGGTTTGCTTTGAAAATGCAAAGGGGTTTCTTTGAAAATGCAAAAAATGTGGTTTTGTTTGAAAATGGTGGTTTGGTTTAGAAATACAAAAGGTGGTTTGGTTTGTAAATGAAAAATGGTGGTTTGTTTTGAAAATGCAAATGTTGGTTTGGTTTCAAAACGCAAAAGGTCTGGTTTGCATTGAAAATGCAAAAATGGATGTGGTTTGAAAATACAAATGTTGGTTTGGGTTAGAAATGCAAACGGTTTGCTTTGAAAATGGAAAGGGTTTTCTTCGAAAATGCAAAAGGTTTGCTTTGAAAATGAAAAAGGTGGATTGCTTTGAAAATGCAAAAGGTGGTTTGCTTTGAAAATGCAAAAGGTGGATTGCTTTGAAAATGCAAAATGTGTTTTGCTATGATAATGCAAAGTGTTAGCTTTGAAAATGCAAAAGGTTTCCTTTGTAAATGCAAAGGTGTTGCTTTGAAAATGCAAAAGCTTGTTTGCTTTCAAAATGCAAACGGTGATTTGCTATGAAAATGTCAAAGGATGTTTGTTTATTAATGCAAAGGGTGATTTGCTTTACAAATGCAAAAGGTGGTTTGCTTTAAAAATGCAAGCGGTGGTTTGTTTGAACATGCAACAGGTAGTATGCATTCAATATGCAAAAGGTGGTATGCTTTGAAAATGCAAAATATGGTCTGATTTGAATGTGCAACATGTGGTTTGCTTTGAAAATGCAAAAGGTCGTTTGCTTTGAGAATGCAAAATGTTTGCTTTGAAAATGCAAAAGGTTTGCTTTCAAAATGCAAACGGAGGTTTGCATTGAAAATGCCAAAGGTGTTTTTTTTGAAATGCAAACGGTGGTTTGCTTTAAAATGCAAACGGTGGTTTGCTTTGAAAATGCAAAGGGGTTTCTTTGAAAATGCAAAAAATGTGGTTTTGTTTGAAAATGTAAATGGTGGTTTGGTTTAGAAATACAAAAGGTGGTTTGTTTTGAAAATGAAAAATGGTGGTTTGTTTTGAAAATGCAAATGTTGGTTTGGTTTGAAAACGCAAAAGGTCTGGTTTGCATTGAAAATGCAAAAATGGATTTGGTTTGAAAATACAAATGTTGGTTTGGGTTAGAAATGCAAACGGTTTGCTTTGAAAATGGAAAGGGTTTTCTTCGAAAATGCAAAAGGTTTGCTTTGAAAATGAAAAAGGTGGATTGCATTGAAAATGCAAAAGGTGGTTTGCTTTGAAAATGCAAAAGGTGGATTGCTTTGAAAATGCAAAATGTGTTTTGCTTTGATTATGCAAAAGGTTAGCTTTGAAAATGCAAAAGGTTTCTTTTGTAAATGCAAAGGTGCTGCTTTTAAAATGCAAAAGCTTGCTTGCTTTCAAAATGCAAACGGTGATTTGCTATGAAAATGTCAAAGGAGGTTTGTTTAATAATGCAAAGGGTGATTTGCTTTACAAATGCAAAAGGTGGTTTGCTTTAAAAATGCAAGCGGTGGTTTGTTTGAACATGCAACAATACGATTTGGTTTGAAAATGCAAATGTCATTTTGGGTTAGAAATGCAAAAGTTGGTTTGGTTTGAAAATGCAAAATGTTTGCTTGGAAAATAGAAAAGGTGGTTTGCTTTGAAAATGCAAATGATTTGCTTTGAATATGCAAAAAGGTTTTCTTTGCACATGGAAAAGGTGGTTTAATTGGAAAATGAAAACGGTGGTTTACTTTGAAAATGCAAAAGGTGGTTTGCTTTGAGCACGCAGAGTGTTTGCTTTGAAAAAGCAAAAGGTGGTTTGCTTTGAAAATGCAAAGCGGTTGCTATGAAAAAGCTACATTTTGATTTGGAAAATTCAAAAGATTTCGTTTGAAAATGTAAAAGGTTTGGTTTAAAAATGCAAACGGGTTGCTTTGAGAATGCAAAAGGAAGTTTGCATTGAAAATTCAATAGTTTGTTTGCTTTGAAAATGCAAAAGGTAGTATGCATTCAAAATGCAAAAGGTGGTATGCTTTGAAAATGCAAAATATGGTTTGATTTGAATGTGCAACATGTGGTTTGCTTTGAAAATGCAAAAGGTCGTTTGCTTTGAGAATGCAAAATGTTTGCTTTGAAAATGCAAAAGGTTTGCTTTGAACATGCAAAGGGGTTGCTTTGAGAATGCAAACGGTGGCGTGGTTTTAAAATGCAAACGGTTTGGTTTGAAAATGCGAAAGGTTTTCTTTGAAAAAGGAAAAGTGGTTTGTTTTGAAAATGCACACTGTGTTTTGCTTTGAAAATACAAAAGGCGGTTTGCTTTGAGCATGCAAAGTGTTTTGCTTTGAAAATGCAAAATGTTTGCTTTGAAATGCAATGGGGTTGAATGAAAATGCAAAAGTTGGTTTGCTTTGAAAATACGAAAGGTGGTTTGGAAAGAAAATGCAAAAGGCGGTTTGCATTGAAAATGCAAAAGGTTCTTTGCTTTGAAAATGCAAACTGTGGTATGCTTTGAAAATTAAAAAAGGTGGTTTTCTTTGAGAATGCAAAAGGTTTGCTTTGAAAATGCAAAGGGGTTTCTTTGAAAATGCGAAAGGTGGTTTTGTTTGAAAATGCAAATGGTGGTTTGGTTTAGAAATGCAAAAGGTGCTGTGATTTGTTATGAAGATGCTAATGGTGGTTTGGTTTAAAAATGCTAAAGGTTTGGTTTGAAAATACAGAAGGTTTTGTTTGAAAATCCAAATGGTTTGCCCTGAAAATGTTAAAGGTTTGCTTTGAAAATTCAAAAGGCGGTTTGTTTTGAAAATCCAAAAGGCGGTTTGCTTTATGAAAAATGTGGTTTACTTTGAAAATGCAAAAGGTGGTTTGCTTTGAAAATGAAAAAGGTGGTTTGCTTTGAAAATGCAAAAGTTGGTTTGCTTTGAGCATGCAAAGTGTTTGCTATGAAAATACTAAATGTGTGCTTTGAAAATGCAATGGGGTTGCTTTGCAAATGCATAAGATGTTTTCCTATAAAAATTCAAAAGGTGATTTGCTATGAAAATTCAAAAATGTTTTGTTTTTAATGCAAATGGTGGTTTGGTTTAGAATTCCAAAAGGTGGTTTGGTTTGAGCATGAAAGTGTTTGCTATGAAAATACTAAATGTGTGCTTTGAAAATGCAATGGGGTTGCTTTGAAAATGCAAAAGATGGTTTCCTATAAAAATTCAAAATGTGGTTTGCTATGAAAATGCAAACAGTTGGGTTTTTTTAAAATGCAAATGGAGGTTTGGTTTAGAATTCCAAAACGTGGTTTCGTTTGAAAATGCAAAATGGTGGTTATGGTTACGAATGCAAAAGTTGGTTTGTTTTCAAAATGCAAGATGTTTGCTTTGAAAATGTAAAAGGTTTGCACTGGAAATGCAAAAGGTGGCTTTGAATATTGCAAAAGGTGGTTTGGATTGAAAATGCAAAAGGTGGTTTGGATTGAAAATGCAAAAGGTGTTTTGCATTGAAATTGCAAAATGTTGTTTTCTTTGAAATTGCGAAAGGTGGTATGCGTCCAAAATGCAAAAGTTTGTTTTCTTTGCGGATGCAAAAGGTTTGCTTTGAAAATGCAAATGGGTTGATTTGAAAATGCAAAAGGTGGTTTGGTTTGAAAATGAAAAAGTTAGTTTGCTTTGAATAAGCAAAAGGTGGTTTGCTTTATAGAAAAGGTGGTTTGCATTGAAAATGCATCAATGTGTTTTTTTAATGAAAATAGTTGTTTGGTTTAAATTTGCAAAAGGTGGTTTGGGTTGGATATGCAAAAGGCTTGCTTTCAAATTGGAAAATGTTTGCTTTGGAAATGCAAAGGGTGTTTTTGCTTTCACAATGCAAAAGGTGGCTTGCTTTGAAAAAAACAAAAGGCGGTTGGTTTTGAAAATGCTTGAGGCGGTTTGCTAAGAAAATGAAAAAGGTGGTTTGATTTGAAAATGCAAAAGGTGGGTTGCTTTGAAAATGCTATTGGTGGTTTCCTATGGCAATGCCAAAGGTGGTTTTACTTGAAAATGCAAACGGTGGTTTGCTTTGAAAATGCAAGCAGTGGTTTGCTTTGAAAATGCAAAAGGCGGTTTGCTTTGAAAATGCAAGCAGTGGTTTGCTTTGAAAATGCAAAAGGCGGTTTGCTTTGAAAATGCAAGCAGTGGTTTGCTTTAAAAATCAACAGGTAATTTGCTATGAAAATGCAAAACGTTCTTTGCATTTAAAAGGCTAATGGCCGATGACTTTGAAAATGCAAAAGGCGGTTTGCTTTGAAAATGCAAAAGGCGGTTTGCTATGAAAATGCAAAAGGCGGTTTGCTTTGAAAATGTAAAAGGCGTTTTGCTTTGCAAATGCAAAAGGTTTGCTTTGAAAGTGCAAATAGTGGTTTGCTTTGAAGATGCAAATGGTGATTTGCTTCGAAAATACAAAAGTTGGTTGGCTTCGAAAATGCAAAAGGTGGTTTGCTTTGAAAATGCAAAAGGAGGATTGCTTTCTGCAAAAGGCCGTTTGGTTTGAAAATGCAAAAGGCGGTTTGCTATGAAAATTTCTAAAGGCGGTTTGCTTTGAAAATGCAATAAGTGGTTTGCTTTGCAAATGCTAAAGGTGGTTTCCTGTGACAATACCAAAGGTGGTCTTATTTGAAAATTCAAAAGTTATTTTGTTTCGAATATGCTGAAGGTGGTTTGCTTTGAGCATTCTAAAAGGTGGTTTGCTTTACCTAAATTGTGGTTTGGATTGAAAATGCAAAAGGTGGTTTGGTTTAGAACTGAAAAAGGTGGTTTGATTTGAAAATGCAAAAGGTGTTTTCCTTTGAAAATGCAAAGGGGTTTCTTTGAAAATGCAAAAAATGTGGTTTTGTTTGAAAATGGTGGTTTGGTTTAGAAATACAAAAGGTGGTTTGGTTTGTAAATGAAAAATGGTGGTTTGTTTTGAAAATGCAAATGTTGGTTTGGTTTCAAAACGCAAAAGGTCTGGTTTGCATTGAAAATGCAAAAATGGATGTGGTTTGAAAATACAAATGTTGGTTTGGGTTAGAAATGCAAACGGTTTGCTTTGAAAATGGAAAGGGTTTTCTTCGAAAATGCAAAAGGTTTGCTTTGAAAATGAAAAAGGTGGATTGCTTTGAAAATGCAAAAGGTGGTTTGCTTTGAAAATGCAAAAGGTGGATTGCTTTGAAAATGCAAAATGTGTTTTGCTTTGATAATGCAATGTGTTAGCTTTGAAAATGCAAAAGGTTTCCTTTGTAAATGCAAAGGTGTTGCTTTGAAAATGCAAAAGCTTGTTTGCTTTCAAAATGCAAACGGTGATTTGCTATGAAAATGTCAAAGGAGGTTTGTTTAATAATGCAAAGGGTGATTTGCTTTACAAATGCAAAAGGTGGTTTGCTTTAAAAATGCAAGCGGTGGTTTGTTTGAACATGCAACAATACGATTTGGTTTGAAAATGCAAATGTCATTTTGGGTTAGAAATGCAAAAGTTGGTTTGGTTTGAAAATGCAAAATGTTTGCTTGGAAAATAGAAAAGGTGGTTTGCTTTGAAAATGCAAATGATTTGTTTTGAAAATGCAAAAGGTTTTCTTTGCACATGGAAAAGGTGGTTTAATTGGAAAATGAAAACGGTGGTTTACTTTGAAAATGCAAAAGGTGGTTTGCTTTGTGCACGCAGAGTGTTTGCTTTGAAAAAGCAAAAGGCGGTTTGCTTTGAAAATGCAAAGCGGTTGCTATGAAAAAGCTACATTTTGATTTGGAAAATTCAAATGATTTGGTTTGAAAATGTAAAAGGTTTGGTTTAAAAATGCAAACGGGTTGCTTTGAGAATGCAAAAGGAAGTTTGCATTGAAAATTAAATTGTTTGCTTTGAAAATGCAAAAGGTAGTATGCATTCAATATGCAAAAGGTGGTATGCTTTGAAAATGCAAAATATGGTTTGATTTGAATGTGCAACATGTGGTTTGCTTTGAAAATGCAAAAGGTCGTTTGCTTTGAGAATGCAAAATGTTTGCTTTGAAAATGCAAAAGGTTTGCTTTGAACATGCAAAGGGGTTGCTTTGAGAATGCAAACGGTGGCGTGGTTTTAAAATGCAAACGGTTTGGTTTGAAAATGCGAAAGGTTTTCTTTGAAAAAGGAAAAGTGGTTTGTTTTGAAAATGCACACTGTGTTTTGCTTTGAAAATACAAAAGGCGGTTTGCTTTGAGCATACAAAGTGTTTTGCTTTGAAAATGCAAAATGTTTGCTTTGAAATGCAATGGGGTTGAATGAAAATGCAAAAGTTGGTTTGCTTTGAAAATACGAAAGGTAGTTTGGAAAGAAAATGCAAAAGGCGGTTTGCATTGAAAATGCAAAAGGTTCTTTGCTTTGAAAATGCAAACTGTGGTATGCTTTGAAAATTAAAAAAGGTGGTTTTCTTTGAGAATGCAAAAGGTTTGCTTTGAAAATGCAAAGGAGTTTCTTTGAAAATGCAAATGGTGGTTTCGTTTAGAAATGCAAAAGGTGCTATGATTTGTTATAAAAATACAAATGGTGGTTTGGTTTTAAAATGCTAAAGGTTTGGTTTGAAAATACAAAAGGTAGTTTGCTTTCAAAACGAAAATGGACGATTGCTTCGAAAATGCAAAAGATGGTTTGCTTTATGCAAAAGCGGGTTACGTTGAAAATAGAAAAAGGCGGTTTGCTTTGAAAATGCAAAAGGTTTTGTATAAAAATGCAAAAGGTGGTTTGGTTTGAAAATACAAAAGAGTGGTTTGTTTTGAAAATGCAAATGATGGTTTGGTTTGAATATGCAAAAGGTTTGGTTTGGAAATGCAAAAGGTTTGGTTTGAAAATGCTAAAGGTTTGGTTTGAAAATTCAAAAAGTTTTATTTGAAAATGGAAATATTGATAATCTTTGAAAATGTATCAGTTGGTTTGCTTTGAAAATGCAAATGGTGGTTTGCTTTGAAAATGCAAAAATGTTTGCTTTGAAGATGCAAAATGTGGGTTGCTTTGAAAATGCAAACGGTGGATGGCTTTGGAAATGCAAACGGTGGTTTGCTTTGAAAATGCAAACGGAGGTTTGCTTTGAAAATGCAAACGGTGGTATGCTTTGAAAATGCAAAAGGCGGTGTGGTTTGAAAAAGCAAAAAGTATTGGTTTGAAAATGCAGAACGTTTGGTTTGCAAAATGCAAAATGTTTGGTTCGAAAATGCAAAACGTGGTTTGCATTGAAAATGCAAAAGGTGGTTTACATTGAAAATGCAAAATGTTGTTTGCTTTGAATGTGGAAAAGTTAGTTTGCTTTGAAAATGTGAAAAGGTGGTTTGGTTTGAAAATACAAAAGGTTCGGTTTGAAAATGCAAAGGTTTTCTTTGAAAATGTAAAAGTGGTTTGCTTTGAAAATGCAAAATGTTTGCTTTAAAACGCAAAGGGGTTGCTATGAAAAATGTGGTTTGCATTGAATGTGCAAAAGTTAGTTCGCTATGAAATGGAAAAGTTGGTTTTGGAAATGCAAAATGTGGTTTGCTTTGAATATGCAACAGGTGGTTTGCTCTGAAAATGCAAAAGGTGGTTTGGTTTGAAAATGCAAAAAGGTGGTTATGTTTAAAAATGCAAAAGGTTTGGTTTGAAAATGCACAATGGTTGGTTTGGAAAATGCAAAAGGTTTGGTTTGGAAACTGCTAAAGGTTTGGTTTGAAAATGTAGAAGGTTTTGCTTTAAAAATGCAAACGGTTGTTTGCATTGAAAATGCAAAAGGTGGTTTGGTTTACTTTGAAAATGCAAAAATGCGATTTGGTTTGAAAATACAAATGTCGGTTTGGGTTAGAAATGTAAAGGGTTTCCTTTGAAAATGCAAAGGGTAATCTTCGAAAATGCAAAAGCGCATTGCTTTGAAAATGAAAAAGGTGGTTTGCTTAGAAAGCGCAAAAGGTGGTTCGGTTTGAAAATGCAAAAAGGATTGGTTTCAAAATGCAAAAGGTTTGTTTTGGAAAATACAAAAGTGTGGTTTGAAAATGTAACAGATTTGGTTTGAAAATGAAAAAGGTTTGGTTTTAAAATGCAAAACGTGGTTTGCATTGAAAATGCAAACGGTTGTTTGCTTTGAAAATGCAAAAGGTCTTTTGCTTTGAATATGCAAAGGGGTTGCTTTGGAAATGAAAAAAATGTGGTTTTGTTTAAAAATACAAATGGTGGTTTGGTTTAGAAATGCAAACGGTGGTTTGGTTTGAAAGTGCAAAATGATGGTTAGTTTTGAAAATGCAAATGTTTGAAAACGCAAAAGGATTGGTTTCAAAAAAGCAAAATGTTTGCGTTGAAAATTCAATAGTCGGTTTGCTTTGAAAAAGCAAAAGGTGGTTTGCTTTGAAAATGCAAACGGTGGCTTGCTTTCAAAACACAAACGGTGGTTTGCTTTGAAAATGCAAATATGCGATTTGGTTTGAAAAGAGAAATGATGGTTTGGGTCAGAAATGCAAAGGGTTTGCTTTGAACATGCAAAGGGTTTTCTTCGAAAAAGCAAAAGATTTGCTTTGAAAATGCAAAAGGGGGTTTGCTTTGATAATGCAAAACGTGATTTGCTTTGAAAACGCAAAATGTCGTTTGCTTTGAAAATGCAAAAGGTGATTTGCTTTGAGCATGCAGAGTGTTTGCTTTGAAAATGCAAAAGGTTTGCTTTGAAAATGCAAAGGGGTTGCTTTCAAAATGCAAAAGCTGGTTTGTTTTCAAAATGCAAACGGTGGTTTGCATTGAAAATGCCAAAGGTGTTTTTTTAAAAATGCAAACGGTGGTTTGCTTTGAAAATGCAAACGGTGGTTTGCAATGAAAATGCAAACGGTGGTTTGCTTTAAAAATGCAAACGGTGGTTTGCTTTGAAAATGCAAAGGGGTTTCTTTGAAAATGCAAAAAATGTGGTTTTGTTTGAAAATGGTGGTTTGGTTTAGAAATACAAAAGGTGGTTTGGTTTGTAAATGAAAAATGGTGGTTTGTTTTGAAAATGCAAATGTTGGTTTGGTTTCAAAACGCAAAAGGTCTGGTTTGCATTGAAAATGCAAAAATGGATGTGGTTTGAAAATACAAATGTTGGTTTGGGTTAGAAATGCAAACGGTTTGCTTTGAAAATGGAAAGGGTTTTCTTCGAAAATGCAAAAGGTTTGCTTTGAAAATGAAAAAGGTGGATTGCTTTGAAAATGCAAAAGGTGGTTTGCTTTGAAAATGCAAAAGGTGGATTGCTTTGAAAATGCAAAATGTGTTTTGCTATGATAATGCAAAGTGTTAGCTTTGAAAATGCAAAAGGTTTCCTTTGTAAATGCAAAGGTGTTGCTTTGAAAATGCAAAAGCTTGTTTGCTTTCAAAATGCAAACGGTGATTTGCTATGAAAATGTCAAAGGATGTTTGTTTATTAATGCAAAGGGTGATTTGCTTTACAAATGCAAAAGGTGGTTTGCTTTAAAAATGCAAGCGGTGGTTTGTTTGAACATGCAACAGGTAGTATGCATTCAATATGCAAAAGGTGGTATGCTTTGAAAATGCAAAATATGGTCTGATTTGAATGTGCAACATGTGGTTTGCTTTGAAAATGCAAAAGGTCGTTTGCTTTGAGAATGCAAAATGTTTGCTTTGAAAATGCAAAAGGTTTGCTTTCAAAATGCAAACGGAGGTTTGCATTGAAAATGCCAAAGGTGTTTTTTTAAAAATGCAAACGGTGGTTTGCTTTAAAATGCAAACGGTGGTTTGCTTTGAAAATGCAAAGGGGTTTCTTTGAAAATGCAAAAAATGTGGTTTTGTTTGAAAATGTAAATGGTGGTTTGGTTTAGAAATACAAAAGGTGGTTTGTTTTGAAAATGAAAAATGGTGGTTTGTTTTGAAAATGCAAATGTTGGTTTGGTTTGAAAACGCAAAAGGTCTGGTTTGCATTGAAAATGCAAAAATGGATTTGGTTTGAAAATACAAATGTTGGTTTGGGTTAGAAATGCAAACGGTTTGCTTTGAAAATGGAAAGGGTTTTCTTCGAAAATGCAAAAGGTTTGCTTTGAAAATGAAAAAGGTGGATTGCATTGAAAATGCAAAAGGTGGTTTGCTTTGAAAATGCAAAAGGTGGATTGCTTTGAAAATGCAAAATGTGTTTTGCTTTGATTATGCAAAAGGTTAGCTTTGAAAATGCAAAAGGTTTCTTTTGTAAATGCAAAGGTGCTGCTTTTAAAATGCAAAAGCTTGCTTGCTTTCAAAATGCAAACGGTGATTTGCTATGAAAATGTCAAAGGAGGTTTGTTTAATAATGCAAAGGGTGATTTGCTTTACAAATGCAAAAGGTGGTTTGCTTTAAAAATGCAAGCGGTGGTTTGTTTGAACATGCAACAATACGATTTGGTTTGAAAATGCAAATGTCATTTTGGGTTAGAAATGCAAAAGTTGGTTTGGTTTGAAAATGCAAAATGTTTGCTTGGAAAATAGAAAAGGTGGTTTGCTTTGAAAATGCAAATGATTTGCTTTGAATATGCAAAAAGGTTTTCTTTGCACATGGAAAAGGTGGTTTAATTGGAAAATGAAAACGGTGGTTTACTTTGAAAATGCAAAAGGTGGTTTGCTTTGAGCACGCAGAGTGTTTGCTTTGAAAAAGCAAAAGGTGGTTTGCTTTGAAAATGCAAAGCGGTTGCTATGAAAAAGCTACATTTTGATTTGGAAAATTCAAAAGATTTCGTTTGAAAATGTAAAAGGTTTGGTTTAAAAATGCAAACGGGTTGCTTTGAGAATGCAAAAGGAAGTTTGCATTGAAAATTCAATAGTTTGTTTGCTTTGAAAATGCAAAAGGTAGTATGCATTCAAAATGCAAAAGGTGGTATGCTTTGAAAATGCAAAATATGGTTTGATTTGAATGTGCAACATGTGGTTTGCTTTGAAAATGCAAAAGGTCGTTTGCTTTGAGAATGCAAAATGTTTGCTTTGAAAATGCAAAAGGTTTGCTTTGAACATGCAAAGGGGTTGCTTTGAGAATGCAAACGGTGGCGTGGTTTTAAAATGCAAACGGTTTGGTTTGAAAATGCGAAAGGTTTTCTTTGAAAAAGGAAAAGTGGTTTGTTTTGAAAATGCACACTGTGTTTTGCTTTGAAAATACAAAAGGCGGTTTGCTTTGAGCATGCAAAGTGTTTTGCTTTGAAAATGCAAAATGTTTGCTTTGAAATGCAATGGGGTTGAATGAAAATGCAAAAGTTGGTTTGCTTTGAAAATACGAAAGGTGGTTTGGAAAGAAAATGCAAAAGGCGGTTTGCATTGAAAATGCAAAAGGTTCTTTGCTTTGAAAATGCAAACTGTGGTATGCTTTGAAAATTAAAAAAGGTGGTTTTCTTTGAGAATGCAAAAGGTTTGCTTTGAAAATGCAAAGGGGTTTCTTTGAAAATGCGAAAGGTGGTTTTGTTTGAAAATGCAAATGGTGGTTTGGTTTAGAAATGCAAAAGGTGCTGTGATTTGTTATGAAGATGCTAATGGTGGTTTGGTTTAAAAATGCTAAAGGTTTGGTTTGAAAATACAGAAGGTTTTGTTTGAAAATCCAAATGGTTTGCCCTGAAAATGTTAAAGGTTTGCTTTGAAAATTCAAAAGGCGGTTTGTTTTGAAAATCCAAAAGGCGGTTTGCTTTATGAAAAATGTGGTTTACTTTGAAAATGCAAAAGGTGGTTTGCTTTGAAAATGAAAAAGGTGGTTTGCTTTGAAAATGCAAAAGTTGGTTTGCTTTGAGCATGCAAAGTGTTTGCTATGAAAATACTAAATGTGTGCTTTGAAAATGCAATGGGGTTGCTTTGCAAATGCATAAGATGTTTTCCTATAAAAATTCAAAAGGTGATTTGCTATGAAAATTCAAAAATGTTTTGTTTTTAATGCAAATGGTGGTTTGGTTTAGAATTCCAAAAGGTGGTTTGGTTTGAGCATGAAAGTGTTTGCTATGAAAATACTAAATGTGTGCTTTGAAAATGCAATGGGGTTGCTTTGAAAATGCAAAAGATGGTTTCCTATAAAAATTCAAAATGTGGTTTGCTATGAAAATGCAAACAGTTGGGTTTTTTTTAAATGCAAATGGAGGTTTGGTTTAGAATTCCAAAACGTGGTTTCGTTTGAAAATGCAAAATGGTGGTTATGGTTACGAATGCAAAAGTTGGTTTGTTTTCAAAATGCAAGATGTTTGCTTTGAAAATGTAAAAGGTTTGCACTGGAAATGCAAAAGGTGGCTTTGAATATTGCAAAAGGTGGTTTGGATTGAAAATGCAAAAGGTGGTTTGGATTGAAAATGCAAAAGGTGTTTTGCATTGAAATTGCAAAATGTTGTTTTCTTTGAAATTGCGAAAGGTGGTATGCGTCCAAAATGCAAAAGTTTGTTTTCTTTGCGGATGCAAAAGGTTTGCTTTGAAAATGCAAATGGGTTGATTTGAAAATGCAAAAGGTGGTTTGGTTTGAAAATGAAAAAGTTAGTTTGCTTTGAATAAGCAAAAGGTGGTTTGCTTTATAGAAAAGGTGGTTTGCATTGAAAATGCATCAATGTGTTTTTTTAATGAAAATAGTTGTTTGGTTTAAATTTGCAAAAGGTGGTTTGGGTTGGATATGCAAAAGGCTTGCTTTCAAATTGGAAAATGTTTGCTTTGGAAATGCAAAGGGTGTTTTTGCTTTCACAATGCAAAAGGTGGCTTGCTTTGAAAAAAACAAAAGGCGGTTGGTTTTGAAAATGCTTGAGGCGGTTTGCTAAGAAAATGAAAAAGGTGGTTTGATTTGAAAATGCAAAAGGTGGGTTGCTTTGAAAATGCTATTGGTGGTTTCCTATGGCAATGCCAAAGGTGGTTTTACTTGAAAATGCAAACGGTGGTTTGCTTTGAAAATGCAAGCAGTGGTTTGCTTTGAAAATGCAAAAGGCGGTTTGCTTTGAAAATGCAAGCAGTGGTTTGCTTTGAAAATGCAAAAGGCGGTTTGCTTTGAAAATGCAAGCAGTGGTTTGCTTTAAAAATCAACAGGTAATTTGCTATGAAAATGCAAAACGTTCTTTGCATTTAAAAGGCTAATGGCCGATGACTTTGAAAATGCAAAAGGCGGTTTGCTTTGAAAATGCAAAAGGCGGTTTGCTATGAAAATGCAAAAGGCGGTTTGCTTTGAAAATGTAAAAGGCGTTTTGCTTTGCAAATGCAAAAGGTTTGCTTTGAAAGTGCAAATAGTGGTTTGCTTTGAAGATGCAAATGGTGATTTGCTTCGAAAATACAAAAGTTGGTTGGCTTCGAAAATGCAAAAGGTGGTTTGCTTTGAAAATGCAAAAGGAGGATTGCTTTCTGCAAAAGGCCGTTTGGTTTGAAAATGCAAAAGGCGGTTTGCTATGAAAATTTCTAAAGGCGGTTTGCTTTGAAAATGCAATAAGTGGTTTGCTTTGCAAATGCTAAAGGTGGTTTCCTGTGACAATACCAAAGGTGGTCTTATTTGAAAATTCAAAAGTTATTTTGTTTCGAATATGCTGAAGGTGGTTTGCTTTGAGCATTCTAAAAGGTGGTTTGCTTTATCTAAATTGTGGTTTGGATTGAAAATGCAAAAGGTGGTTTGGTTTAGAACTGAAAAAGGTGGTTTGATTTGAAAATGCAAAAGGTGTTTTCCTTTGAAAATGCAAAGGGGTTTCTTTGAAAATGCAAAAAATGTGGTTTTGTTTGAAAATGGTGGTTTGGTTTAGAAATACAAAAGGTGGTTTGGTTTGTAAATGAAAAATGGTGGTTTGTTTTGAAAATGCAAATGTTGGTTTGGTTTCAAAACGCAAAAGGTCTGGTTTGCATTGAAAATGCAAAAATGGATGTGGTTTGAAAATACAAATGTTGGTTTGGGTTAGAAATGCAAACGGTTTGCTTTGAAAATGGAAAGGGTTTTCTTCGAAAATGCAAAAGGTTTGCTTTGAAAATGAAAAAGGTGGATTGCTTTGAAAATGCAAAAGGTGGTTTGCTTTGAAAATGCAAAAGGTGGATTGCTTTGAAAATGCAAAATGTGTTTTGCTTTGATAATGCAATGTGTTAGCTTTGAAAATGCAAAAGGTTTCCTTTGTAAATGCAAAGGTGTTGCTTTGAAAATGCAAAAGCTTGTTTGCTTTCAAAATGCAAACGGTGATTTGCTATGAAAATGTCAAAGGAGGTTTGTTTAATAATGCAAAGGGTGATTTGCTTTACAAATGCAAAAGGTGGTTTGCTTTAAAAATGCAAGCGGTGGTTTGTTTGAACATGCAACAATACGATTTGGTTTGAAAATGCAAATGTCATTTTGGGTTAGAAATGCAAAAGTTGGTTTGGTTTGAAAATGCAAAATGTTTGCTTGGAAAATAGAAAAGGTGGTTTGCTTTAAAAATGCAAATGATTTGTTTTGAAAATGCAAAAGGTTTTCTTTGCACATGGAAAAGGTGGTTTAATTGGAAAATGAAAACGGTGGTTTACTTTGAAAATGCAAAAGGTGGTTTGCTTTGTGCACGCAGAGTGTTTGCTTTGAAAAAGCAAAAGGCGGTTTGCTTTGAAAATGCAAAGCGGTTGCTATGAAAAAGCTACATTTTGATTTGGAAAATTCAAATGATTTGGTTTGAAAATGTAAAAGGTTTGGTTTAAAAATGCAAACGGGTTGCTTTGAGAATGCAAAAGGAAGTTTGCATTGAAAATTAAATTGTTTGCTTTGAAAATGCAAAAGGTAGTATGCATTCAATATGCAAAAGGTGGTATGCTTTGAAAATGCAAAATATGGTTTGATTTGAATGTGCAACATGTGGTTTGCTTTGAAAATGCAAAAGGTCGTTTGCTTTGAGAATGCAAAATGTTTGCTTTGAAAATGCAAAAGGTTTGCTTTGAACATGCAAAGGGGTTGCTTTGAGAATGCAAACGGTGGCGTGGTTTTAAAATGCAAACGGTTTGGTTTGAAAATGCGAAAGGTTTTCTTTGAAAAAGGAAAAGTGGTTTGTTTTGAAAATGCACACTGTGTTTTGCTTTGAAAATACAAAAGGCGGTTTGCTTTGAGCATACAAAGTGTTTTGCTTTGAAAATGCAAAATGTTTGCTTTGAAATGCAATGGGGTTGAATGAAAATGCAAAAGTTGGTTTGCTTTGAAAATACGAAAGGTAGTTTGGAAAGAAAATGCAAAAGGCGGTTTGCATTGAAAATGCAAAAGGTTCTTTGCTTTGAAAATGCAAACTGTGGTATGCTTTGAAAATTAAAAAAGGTGGTTTTCTTTGAGAATGCAAAAGGTTTGCTTTGAAAATGCAAAGGAGTTTCTTTGAAAATGCAAATGGTGGTTTCGTTTAGAAATGCAAAAGGTGCTATGATTTGTTATAAAAATACAAATGGTGGTTTGGTTTTAAAATGCTAAAGGTTTGGTTTGAAAATACAAAAGGTAGTTTGCTTTCAAAACGAAAATGGACGATTGCTTCGAAAATGCAAAAGATGGTTTGCTTTATGCAAAAGCGGGTTACGTTGAAAATAGAAAAAGGCGGTTTGCTTTGAAAATGCAAAAGGTTTTGTATAAAAATGCAAAAGGTGGTTTGGTTTGAAAATACAAAAGAGTGGTTTGTTTTGAAAATGCAAATGATGGTTTGGTTTGAATATGCAAAAGGTTTGGTTTGGAAATGCAAAAGGTTTGGTTTGAAAATGCTAAAGGTTTGGTTTGAAAATTCAAAAAGTTTTATTTGAAAATGGAAATATTGATAATCTTTGAAAATGTATCAGTTGGTTTGCTTTGAAAATGCAAATGGTGGTTTGCTTTGAAAATGCAAAAATGTTTGCTTTGAAGATGCAAAATGTGGGTTGCTTTGAAAATGCAAACGGTGGATGGCTTTGGAAATGCAAACGGTGGTTTGCTTTGAAAATGCAAACGGAGGTTTGCTTTGAAAATGCAAACGGTGGTATGCTTTGAAAATGCAAAAGGCGGTGTGGTTTGAAAAAGCAAAAAGTATTGGTTTGAAAATGCAGAACGTTTGGTTTGCAAAATGCAAAATGTTTGGTTCGAAAATGCAAAACGTGGTTTGCATTGAAAATGCAAAAGGTGGTTTACATTGAAAATGCAAAATGTTGTTTGCTTTGAATGTGGAAAAGTTAGTTTGCTTTGAAAATGTGAAAAGGTGGTTTGGTTTGAAAATACAAAAGGTTCGGTTTGAAAATGCAAAGGTTTTCTTTGAAAATGTAAAAGTGGTTTGCTTTGAAAATGCAAAATGTTTGCTTTAAAACGCAAAGGGGTTGCTATGAAAAATGTGGTTTGCATTGAATGTGCAAAAGTTAGTTCGCTATGAAATGGAAAAGTTGGTTTTGGAAATGCAAAATGTGGTTTGCTTTGAATATGCAACAGGTGGTTTGCTCTGAAAATGCAAAAGGTGGTTTGGTTTGAAAATGCAAAAAGGTGGTTATGTTTAAAAATGCAAAAGGTTTGGTTTGAAAATGCACAATGGTTGGTTTGGAAAATGCAAAAGGTTTGGTTTGGAAACTGCTAAAGGTTTGGTTTGAAAATGTAGAAGGTTTTGCTTTAAAAATGCAAACGGTTGTTTGCATTGAAAATGCAAAAGGTTGTTTGGTTTACTTTGAAAATGCAAAAATGCGATTTGGTTTGAAAATACAAATGTCGGTTTGGGTTAGAAATGTAAAGGGTTTCCTTTGAAAATGCAAAGGGTAATCTTCGAAAATGCAAAAGCGCATTGCTTTGAAAATGAAAAAGGTGGTTTGCTTAGAAAGCGCAAAAGGTGGTTCGGTTTGAAAATGCAAAAAGGATTGGTTTCAAAATGCAAAAGGTTTGTTTTGGAAAATACAAAAGTGTGGTTTGAAAATGTAACAGATTTGGTTTGAAAATGAAAAAGGTTTGGTTTTAAAATGCAAAACGTGGTTTGCATTGAAAATGCAAACGGTTGTTTGCTTTGAAAATGCAAAAGGTCTTTTGCTTTGAATATGCAAAGGGGTTGCTTTGGAAATGAAAATTGTGGTTTTGTTTAAAAATACAAATGGTGGTTTGGTTTAGAAATGCAAACGGTGGTTTGGTTTGAAAGTGCAAAATGATGGTTAGTTTTGAAAATGCAAATGTTTGAAAACGCAAAAGGATTGGTTTCAAAAAAGCAAAATGTTTGCGTTGAAAATTCAATAGTCGGTTTGCTTTGAAAAAGCAAAAGGTGGTTTGCTTTGAAAATGCAAACGGTGGCTTGCTTTCAAAATACAAACGGTGGTTTGCTTTGAAAATGCAAATATGCGATTTGGTTTGAAAAGAGAAATGATGGTTTGGGTCAGAAATGCAAAGGGTTTGCTTTGAACATGCAAAGGGTTTTCTTCGAAAAAGCAAAAGATTTGCTTTGAAAATGCAAAAGGGGGTTTGCTTTGATAATGCAAAACGTGATTTGCTTTGAAAACGCAAAATGTCGTTTGCTTTGAAAATGCAAAAGGTGATTTGCTTTGAGCATGCAGAGTGTTTGCTTTGAAAATGCAAAAGGTTTGCTTTGAAAATGCAAAGGGGTTGCTTTCAAAATGCAAAAGCTGGTTTGTTTTCAAAATGCAAACGGTGGTTTGCATTGAAAATGCCAAAGGTGTTTTTTTAAAAATGCAAACGGTGGTTTGCTTTGAAAATGCAAACGGTGGTTTGCAATGAAAATGCAAACGGTGGTTTGCTTTAAAAATGCAAACGGTGGTTTGCTTTGAAAATGCAAAGGGGTTTCTTTGAAAATGCAAAAAATGTGGTTTTGTTTGAAAATGGTGGTTTGGTTTAGAAATACAAAAGGTGGTTTGGTTTGTAAATGAAAAATGGTGGTTTGTTTTGAAAATGCAAATGTTGGTTTGGTTTCAAAACGCAAAAGGTCTGGTTTGCATTGAAAATGCAAAAATGGATGTGGTTTGAAAATACAAATGTTGGTTTGGGTTAGAAATGCAAACGGTTTGCTTTGAAAATGGAAAGGGTTTTCTTCGAAAATGCAAAAGGTTTGCTTTGAAAATGAAAAAGGATTGCTTTGAAAATGCAAAAGGTGGTTTGCTTTGAAAATGCAAAAGGTGGATTGCTTTGAAAATGCAAAATGTGTTTTGCTTTGATAATGCAAAAGGTTAGCTTTGAAAATGCAAAAGGTTTCTTTTGTGAATGCAAAGGTGTTGCTTTTAAAATGCAAAAGCTTGCTTGCTTTCAAAATGCAAACGGTGATTTGCTATGAAAATGTCAAAGGAGGTTTGTTTAATAATGCAAAGGGTGATTTGCTTTACAAATGCAAAAGGCGGTTTGCTTTAAAAATGCAAGCGGTGGTTTGTTTGAACATGCAACAATACGATTTGGTTTGAAAATGCAAATGTCATTTTGGGTTAGAAATGCAAAAGTTGGTTTGGTTTGAAAATGCAAAATGTTTGCTTGGAAAATAGAAAAGGTGGTTTGCTTTGAAAATGCAAATGATTTGCTTTGAATATGCAAAAAGGTTTTCTTTGCACATGGAAAAGGTGGTTTAATTGGAAAATGAAAACGGTGGTTTACTTTGAAAATGCAAAAGGTGGTTTGCTTTGAGCACGCAGAGTGTTTGCTTTGAAAAAGCAAAAGGTGGTTTGCTTTGAAAATGCAAAGCGGTTGCTATGAAAAAGCTACATTTTGATTTGGAAAATTCAAAAGATTTCGTTTGAAAATGTAAAAGGTTTGGTTTAAAAATGCAAACGGGTTGCTTTGAGAATGCAAAAGGAAGTTTGCATTGAAAATTCAATAGTTTGTTTGCTTTGAAAATGCAAAAGGTAGTATGCATTCAAAATGCAAAAGGTGGTATGCTTTGAAAATGCAAAATATGGTTTGATTTGAATGTGCAACATGTGGTTTGCTTTGAAAATGCAAAAGGTCGTTTGCTTTGAGAATGCAAAATGTTTGCTTTGAAAATGCAAAAGGTTTGCTTTGAACATGCAAAGGGGTTGCTTTGAGAATGCAAACGGTGGCGTGGTTTTAAAATGCAAACGGTTTGGTTTGAAAATGCGAAAGGTTTTCTTTGAAAAAGGAAAAGTGGTTTGTTTTGAAAATGCACACTGTGTTTTGCTTTGAAAATACAAAAGGCGGTTTGCTTTGAGCATGCAAAGTGTTTTGCTTTGAAAATGCAAAATGTTTGCTTTGAAATGCAAAGGGGTTTCTTTGAAAATGCGAAAGGTGGTTTTGTTTGAAAATGCAAATGGTGGTTTGCATTGAAAATGCAAAAGGTTCTTTGCTTTGAAAATGCAAACTGTGGTATGCTTTGAAAATTAAAAAAGGTGGTTTTCTTTGAGAATGCAAAAGGTTTGCTTTGAAAATGCAAAGGGGTTTCTTTGAAAATGCGAAAGGTGGTTTTGTTTGAAAATGCAAATGGTGGTTTGGTTTAGAAATGCAAAAGGTGCTGTGATTTGTTATGAAGATGCTAATGGTGGTTTGGTTTAAAAATGCTAAAGGTTTGGTTTGAAAATACAGAAGGTTTTGTTTGAAAATCCAAATGGTTTGCCCTGAAAATGTTAAAGGTTTGCTTTGAAAATTCAAAAGGCGGTTTGTTTTGAAAATCCAAAAGGCGGTTTGCTTTATGAAAAATGTGGTTTACTTTGAAAATGCAAAAGGTGGTTTGCTTTGAAAATGAAAAAGGTGGTTTGCTTTGAAAATGCAAAAGTTGGTTTGCTTTGAGCATGCAAAGTGTTTGCTATGAAAATACTAAATGTGTGCTTTGAAAATGCAATGGGGTTGCTTTGCAAATGCATAAGATGTTTTCCTATAAAAATTCAAAAGGTGATTTGCTATGAAAATTCAAAAATGTTTTGTTTTTAATGCAAATGGTGGTTTGGTTTAGAATTCCAAAAGGTGGTTTGGTTTGAGCATGCAAAGTGTTTGCTATGAAAATACTAAATGTGTGCTTTGAAAATGCAATGGGGTTGCTTTGAAAATGCAAAAGATGGTTTCCTATAAAAATTCAAAATGTGGTTTGCTATGAAAATGCAAACAGTTGGGTTTTTTTTAAATGCAAATGGAGGTTTGGTTTAGAATTCCAAAACGTGGTTTCGTTTGAAAATGCAAAATGGTGGTTATGGTTACGAATGCAAAAGTTGGTTTGTTTTCAAAATGCAAGATGTTTGCTTTGAAAATGTAAAAGGTTTGCACTGGAAATGCAAAAGGTGGCTTTGAATATTGCAAAAGGTGGTTTGGATTGAAAATGCAAAAGGTGGTTTGGATTGAAAATGCAAAAGGTGTTTTGCATTGAAATTGCAAAATGTTGTTTTCTTTGAAATTGCGAAAGGTGGTATGCGTCCAAAATGCAAAAGTTTGTTTTCTTTGCGGATGCAAAAGGTTTGCTTTGAAAATGCAAATGGGTTGATTTGAAAATGCAAAAGGTGGTTTGGTTTGAAAATGAAAAAGTTAGTTTGCTTTGAATAAGCAAAAGGTGGTTTGCTTTATAGAAAAGGTGGTTTGCATTGAAAATGCATCAATGTGTTTTTTTAATGAAAATAGTTGTTTGGTTTAAATTTGCAAAAGGTGGTTTGGGTTGGATATGCAAAAGGCTTGCTTTCAAATTGGAAAATGTTTGCTTTGGAAATGCAAAGGGTGTTTTTGCTTTCACAATGCAAAAGGTGGCTTGCTTTGAAAAAAACAAAAGGCGGTTGGTTTTGAAAATGCTTGAGGCGGTTTGCTAAGAAAATGAAAAAGGTGGTTTGATTTGAAAATGCAAAAGGTGGGTTGCTTTGAAAATGCTATTGGTGGTTTCCTATGGCAATGCCAAAGGTGGTTTTACTTGAAAATGCAAACGGTGGTTTGCTTTGGAATAGCAAAAGTTATTTTGTTTCGAAAATGGTGAAGGTGGTTTGCTTTGAAAATGCTAAAGGGTGGTTTGCTTTATGCAAAATGTGGTTTGGTTTGAAAATGCAAAATGTGGTTTGCCATGTAACTGCAAAAATGTGGTTTGGTTTGAAAATGCAACTGGCGGTTTCCTTTCAAAATGCAAAAGGTTTGCTGTAAAAATGCAAAAGGTTTGCTGTGAAAATGCAAAAGGCGGTTTGCTTTGAAAATGCAAGCAGTGGTTTGCTTTGAAAATGCAAGCAGTGGTTTGCTTTGAAAATGCAAAAGGCGGTTTGCTTTGAAAATGCAAGCAGTGGTTTGCTTTGAAAATGCAAAAGGCGGTTTGCTTTGAAAATGCAAGCAGTGGTTTGCTTTAAAAATCAACAGGTAATTTGCTATGAAAATGCAAAACGTTCTTTGCATTTAAAAGGCTAATGGCCGATGACTTTGAAAATGCAAAAGGGGGTATGCTTTGAAAATGCAAAAGGCGGTTTGCTATGAAAATGCAAAAGGCGGTTTGCTTTGAAAATGTAAAAGGCGTTTTGCTTTGCAAATGCAAAAGGTTTGCTTTGAAAGTGCAACTAGTGGTTTGCTTTGAAGATGCAAATGGTGATTTGCTTCGAAAATACAAAAGTTGGTTGGCTTCGAAAATGCAAAAGGTGGTTTGCTTTGAAAATGCAAAAGGAGGATTGCTTTCTGCAAAAGGCCGTTTGGTTTGAAAATGCAAAAGGCGGTTTGCTATGAAAATTTCTAAAGGCGGTTTGCTTTGAAAATGCAATAAGTGGTTTGCTTTGCAAATGCTAAAGGTGGTTTCCTGTGACAATACCAAAGGTGGTCTTATTTGAAAATTCAAAAGTTATTTTGTTTCGAATATGCTGAAGGTGGTTTGCTTTGAGCATTCTAAAAGGTGGTTTGCTTTATCTAAATTGTGGTTTGGATTGAAAATGCAAAAGGTGGTTTGGTTTAGAACTGAAAAAGGTGGTTTGATTTGAAAATGCAAAAGGTGTTTTCCTTTGAAAATGCAAAGGGGTTTCTTTGAAAATGCAAAAAATGTGGTTTTGTTTGAAAATGGTGGTTTGGTTTAGAAATACAAAAGGTGGTTTGGTTTGTAAATGAAAAATGGTGGTTTGTTTTGAAAATGCAAATGTTGGTTTGGTTTCAAAACGCAAAAGGTCTGGTTTGCATTGAAAATGCAAAAATGGATGTGGTTTGAAAATACAAATGTTGGTTTGGGTTAGAAATGCAAACGGTTTGCTTTGAAAATGGAAAGGGTTTTCTTCGAAAATGCAAAAGGTTTGCTTTGAAAATGAAAAAGGTGGATTGCTTTGAAAATGCAAAAGGTGGTTTGCTTTGAAAATGCAAAAGGTGGATTGCTTTGAAAATGCAAAATGTGTTTTGCTTTGATAATGCAAAGTGTTAGCTTTGAAAATGCAAAAGGTTTCCTTTGTAAATGCAAAGGTGTTGCTTTGAAAATGCAAAAGCTTGTTTGCTTTCAAAATGCAAACGGTGATTTGCTATGAAAATGTCAAAGGAGGTTTGTTTAATAATGCAAAGGGTGATTTGCTTTACAAATGCAAAAGGTGGTTTGCTTTAAAAATGCAAGCGGTGGTTTGTTTGAACATGCAACAATACGATTTGGTTTGAAAATGCAAATGTCATTTTGGGTTAGAAATGCAAAAGTTGGTTTGGTTTGAAAATGCAAAATGTTTGCTTGGAAAATAGAAAAGGTGGTTTGCTTTGAAAATGCAAATGATTTGTTTTGAAAATGCAAAAGGTTTTCTTTGCACATGGAAAAGGTGGTTTAATTGGAAAATGAAAACGGTGGTTTACTTTGAAAATGCAAAAGGTGGTTTGCTTTGTGCACGCAGAGTGTTTGCTTTGAAAAAGCAAAAGGCGGTTTGCTTTGAAAATGCAAAGCGGTTGCTATGAAAAAGCTACATTTTGATTTGGAAAATTCAAATGATTTGGTTTGAAAATGTAAAAGGTTTGGTTTAAAAATGCAAACGGGTTGCTTTGAGAATGCAAAAGGAAGTTTGCATTGAAAATTAAATTGTTTGCTTTGAAAATGCAAAAGGTAGTATGCATTCAATATGCAAAAGGTGGTATGCTTTGAAAATGCAAAATATGGTTTGATTTGAATGTGCAACATGTGGTTTGCTTTGAAAATGCAAAAGGTCGTTTGCTTTGAGAATGCAAAATGTTTGCTTTGAAAATGCAAAAGGTTTGCTTTGAACATGCAAAGGGGTTGCTTTGAGAATGCAAACGGTGGCGTGGTTTTAAAATGCAAACGGTTTGGTTTGAAAATGCGAAAGGTTTTCTTTGAAAAAGGAAAAGTGGTTTGTTTTGAAAATGCACACTGTGTTTTGCTTTGAAAATACAAAAGGCGGTTTGCTTTGAGCATACAAAGTGTTTTGCTTTGAAAATGCAAAATGTTTGCTTTGAAATGCAATGGGGTTGAATGAAAATGCAAAAGTTGGTTTGCTTTGAAAATACGAAAGGTAGTTTGGAAAGAAAATGCAAAAGGCGGTTTGCATTGAAAATGCAAAAGGTTCTTTGCTTTGAAAATGCAAACTGTGGTATGGTTTGAAAATTAAAAAAGGTGGTTTTCTTTGAGAATGCAAAAGGTTTGCTTTGAAAATGCAAAGGAGTTTCTTTGAAAATGCAAATGGTGGTTTCGTTTAGAAATGCAAAAGGTGCTATGATTTGTTATAAAAATACAAATGGTGGTTTGGTTTTAAAATGCTAAAGGTTTGGTTTGAAAATACAAAAGGTAGTTTGCTTTCAAAACGAAAATGGACGATTGCTTCGAAAATGCAAAAGATGGTTTGCTTTATGCAAAAGCGGGTTACGTTGAAAATAGAAAAAGGCGGTTTGCTTTGAAAATGCAAAAGGTTTTGTATAAAAATGCAAAAGGTGGTTTGGTTTGAAAATACAAAAGAGTGGTTTGTTTTGAAAATGCAAATGATGGTTTGGGTTGAATATGCAAAAGGTTTGGTTTGGAAATGCAAAAGGTTTGGTTTGAAAATGCTAAAGGTTTGGTTTGAAAATTCAAAAAGTTTTATTTGAAAATGGAAATATTGATAATCTTTGAAAATGTATCAGTTGGTTTGCTTTGAAAATGCAAATGGTGGTTTGCTTTGAAAATGCAAAAATGTTTGCTTTGAAGATGCAAAATGTGGGTTGCTTTGAAAATGCAAACGGTGGATGGCTTTGGAAATGCAAACGGTGGTTTGCTTTGAAAATGCAAACGGAGGTTTGCTTTGAAAATGCAAACGGTGGTATGCTTTGAAAATGCAAAAGGCGGTGTGGTTTGAAAAAGCAAAAAGTATTGGTTTGAAAATGCAGAACGTTTGGTTTGCAAAATGCAAAATGTTTGGTTCGAAAATGCAAAACGTGGTTTGCATTGAAAATGCAAAAGGTGGTTTACATTGAAAATGCAAAATGTTGTTTGCTTTGAATGTGGAAAAGTTAGTTTGCTTTGAAAATGTGAAAAGGTGGTTTGGTTTGAAAATACAAAAGGTTCGGTTTGAAAATGCAAAGGTTTTCTTTGAAAATGTAAAAGTGGTTTGCTTTGAAAATGCAAAATGTTTGCTTTAAAACGCAAAGGGGTTGCTATGAAAAATGTGGTTTGCATTGAATGTGCAAAAGTTAGTTCGCTATGAAATGGAAAAGTTGGTTTTGGAAATGCAAAATGTGGTTTGCTTTGAATATGCAACAGGTGGTTTGCTCTGAAAATGCAAAAGGTGGTTTGGTTTGAAAATGCAAAAAGGTGGTTATGTTTAAAAATGCAAAAGGTTTGGTTTGAAAATGCACAATGGTTGGTTTGGAAAATGCAAAAGGTTTGGTTTGGAAACTGCTAAAGGTTTGGTTTGAAAATGTAGAAGGTTTTGCTTTAAAAATGCAAACGGTTGTTTGCATTGAAAATGCAAAAGGTGGTTTGGTTTACTTTGAAAATGCAAAAATGCGATTTGGTTTGAAAATACAAATGTCGGTTTGGGTTAGAAATGTAAAGGGTTTCCTTTGAAAATGCAAAGGGTAATCTTCGAAAATGCAAAAGCGCATTGCTTTGAAAATGAAAAAGGTGGTTTGCTTAGAAAGCGCAAAAGGTGGTTCGGTTTGAAAATGCAAAAAGGATTGGTTTCAAAATGCAAAAGGTTTGTTTTGGAAAATACAAAAGTGTGGTTTGAAAATGTAACAGATTTGGTTTGAAAATGAAAAAGGTTTGGTTTTAAAATGCAAAACGTGGTTTGCATTGAAAATGCAAACGGTTGTTTGCTTTGAAAATGCAAAAGGTCTTTTGCTTTGAATATGCAAAGGGGTTGCTTTGGAAATGAAAAAAATGTGGTTTTGTTTAAAAATACAAATGGTGGTTTGGTTTAGAAATGCAAACGGTGGTTTGGTTTGAAAGTGCAAAATGATGGTTAGTTTTGAAAATGCAAATGTTTGAAAACGCAAAAGGATTGGTTTCAAAAAAGCAAAATGTTTGCGTTGAAAATTCAATAGTCGGTTTGCTTTGAAAAAGCAAAAGGTGGTTTGCTTTGAAAATGCAAACGGTGGCTTGCTTTCAAAATACAAACGGTGGTTTGCTTTGAAAATGCAAATATGCGATTTGGTTTGAAAAGAGAAATGATGGTTTGGGTCAGAAATGCAAAGGGTTTGCTTTGAACATGCAAAGGGTTTTCTTCGAAAAAGCAAAAGATTTGCTTTGAAAATGCAAAAGGGGGTTTGCTTTGATAATGCAAAACGTGATTTGCTTTGAAAACGCAAAATGTCGTTTGCTTTGAAAATGCAAAAGGTGATTTGCTTTGAGCATGCAGAGTGTTTGCTTTGAAAATGCAAAAGGTTTGCTTTGAAAATGCAAAGGGGTTGCTTTCAAAATGCAAAAGCTGGTTTGTTTTCAAAATGCAAACGGTGGTTTGCATTGAAAATGCCAAAGGTGTTTTTTTAAAAATGCAAACGGTGGTTTGCTTTGAAAATGCAAACGGTGGTTTGCAATGAAAATGCAAACGGTGGTTTGCTTTAAAAATGCAAACGGTGGTTTGCTTTGAAAATGCAAAGGGGTTTCTTTGAAAATGCAAAAAATGTGGTTTTGTTTGAAAATGGTGGTTTGGTTTAGAAATACAAAAGGTGGTTTGGTTTGTAAATGAAAAATGGTGGTTTGTTTTGAAAATGCAAATGTTGGTTTGGTTTCAAAACGCAAAAGGTCTGGTTTGCATTGAAAATGCAAAAATGGATGTGGTTTGAAAATACAAATGTTGGTTTGGGTTAGAAATGCAAACGGTTTGCTTTGAAAATGGAAAGGGTTTTCTTCGAAAATGCAAAAGGTTTGCTTTGAAAATGAAAAAGGTGGATTGCTTTGAAAATGCAAAAGGTGGTTTGCTTTGAAAATGCAAAAGGTGGATTGCTTTGAAAATGCAAAATGTGTTTTGCTTTGATAATGCAAAAGGTTAGCTTTGAAAATGCAAAAGGTTTCTTTTGTGAATGCAAAGGTGTTGCTTTTAAAATGCAAAAGCTTGCTTGCTTTCAAAATGCAAACGGTGATTTGCTATGAAAATGTCAAAGGAGGTTTGTTTAATAATGCAAAGGGTGATTTGCTTTACAAATGCAAAAGGTGGTTTGCTTTAAAAATGCAAGCGGTGGTTTGTTTGAACATGCAACAATACGATTTGGTTTGAAAATGCAAATGTCATTTTGGGTTAGAAATGCAAAAGTTGGTTTGGTTTGAAAATGCAAAATGTTTGCTTGGAAAATAGAAAAGGTGGTTTGCTTTGAAAATGCAAATGATTTGCTTTGAATATGCAAAAAGGTTTTCTTTGCACATGGAAAAGGTGGTTTAATTGGAAAATGAAAACGGTGGTTTACTTTGAAAATGCAAAAGGTGGTTTGCTTTGAGCACGCAGAGTGTTTGCTTTGAAAAAGCAAAAGGTGGTTTGCTTTGAAAATGCAAAGCGGTTGCTATGAAAAAGCTACATTTTGATTTGGAAAATTCAAAAGATTTCGTTTGAAAATGTAAAAGGTTTGGTTTAAAAATGCAAACGGGTTGCTTTGTGAATGCAAAAGGAAGTTTGCATTGAAAATTCAATAGTTTGTTTGCTTTGAAAATGCAAAAGGTAGTATGCATTCAAAATGCAAAAGGTGGTATGCTTTGAAAATGCAAAATATGGTTTGATTTGAATGTGCAACATGTGGTTTGCTTTGAAAATGCAAAAGGTCGTTTGCTTTGAGAATGCAAAATGTTTGCTTTGAAAACGCAAAAGGTTTGCTTTGAACATGCAAAGGGGTTGCTTTGAGAATGCAAACGGTGGCGTGGTTTTAAAATGCAAACGGTTTGGTTTGAAAATGCGAAAGGTTTTCTTTGAAAAAGGAAAAGTGGTTTGTTTTGAAAATGCACACTGTGTTTTGCTTTGAAAATACAAAAGGCGGTTTGCTTTGAGCATGCAAAGTGTTTTGCTTTGAAAATGCAAAATGTTTGCTTTGAAATGCAATGGGGTTGAATGAAAATGCAAAAGTTGGTTTGCTTTGAAAATACGAAAGGTGGTTTGGAAAGAAAATGCAAAAGGCGGTTTGCATTGAAAATGCAAAAGGTTCTTTGCTTTGAAAATGCAAACTGTGGTATGCTTTGAAAATTAAAAAAGGTGGTTTTCTTTGAGAATGCAAAAGGTTTGCTTTGAAAATGCAAAGGGGTTTCTTTGAAAATGCGAAAGGTGGTTTTGTTTGAAAATGCAAATGGTGGTTTGGTTTAGAAATGCAAAAGGTGCTGTGATTTGTTATGAAGATGCAAATGGTGGTTTGGTTTAAAAATGCTAAAGGTTTGGTTTGAAAATACAGAAGGTTTTGTTTGAAAATCCAAATGGTTTGCCCTGAAAATGTTAAAGGTTTGCTTTGAAAATTCAAAAGGCGGTTTGTTTTGAAAATGCAAAAGGCGGTTTGCTTTATGAAAAATGTGGTTTACTTTGAAAATGCAAAAGGTGGTTTGCTTTGAAAATGAAAAAGGTGGTTTGCTTTGAAAATGCAAAAGTTGGTTTGCTTTGAGCATGCAAAGTGTTTGCTATGAAAATACTAAATGTGTGCTTTGAAAATGCAATGGGGTTGCTTTGCAAATGCATAAGATGTTTTCCTATAAAAATTCAAAAGGTGATTTGCTATGAAAATTCAAAAATGTTTTGTTTTTAATGCAAATGGTGGTTTGGTTTAGAATTGCAAAAGGTGGTTTGGTTTGAGCATGCAAAGTGTTTGCTATGAAAATACTAAATGTGTGCTTTGAAAATGCAATGGGGTTGCTTTGAAAATGCAAAAGATGGTTTCCTATAAAAATTCAAAATGTGGTTTGCTATGAAAATGCAAACAGTTGGGTTTTTTTTAAATGCAAATGGAGGTTTGGTTTAGAATTCCAAAACGTGGTTTCGTTTGAAAATGCAAAATGGTGGTTATGGTTACGAATGCAAAAGTTGGTTTGTTTTCAAAATGCAAGATGTTTGCTTTGAAAATGTAAAAGGTTTGCACTGGAAATGCAAAAGGTGGCTTTGAATATTGCAAAAGGTGGTTTGGATTGAAAATGCAAAAGGTGGTTTGGATTGAAAATGCAAAAGGTGTTTTGCATTGAAATTGCAAAATGTTGTTTTCTTTGAAATTGCGAAAGGTGGTATGCGTCCAAAATGCAAAAGTTTGTTTTCTTTGCGGATGCAAAAGGTTTGCTTTGAAAATGCAAATGGGTTGATTTGAAAATGCAAAAGGTGGTTTGGTTTGAAAATGAAAAAGTTAGTTTGCTTTGAATAAGCAAAAGGTGGTTTGCTTTATAGAAAAGGTGGTTTGCATTGAAAATGCATCAATGTGTTTTTTTAATGAAAATAGTTGTTTGGTTTAAATTTGCAAAAGGTGGTTTGGGTTGGATATGCAAAAGGCTTGCTTTCAAATTGGAAAATGTTTGCTTTGGAAATGCAAAGGGTGTTTTTGCTTTCACAATGCAAAAGGTGGCTTGCTTTGAAAAAAACAAAAGGCGGTTGGTTTTGAAAATGCTTGAGGCGGTTTGCTAAGAAAATGAAAAAGGTGGTTTGATTTGAAAATGCAAAAGGTGGGTTGCTTTGAAAATGCTATTGGTGGTTTCCTATGGCAATGCCAAAGGTGGTTTTACTTGAAAATGCAAACGGTGGTTTGCTTTTGGAATAGCAAAAGTTATTTTGTTTCGAAAATGGTGAAGGTGGTTTGCTTTGAAAATGCTAAAGGGTGGTTTGCTTTATGCAAAATGTGGTTTGGTTTGAAAATGCAAAATGTGGTTTGCCATGTAACTGCAAAAATGTGGTTTGGTTTGAAAATGCAACTGGCGGTTTCCTTTCAAAATGCAAAAGGTTTGCTGTAAAAATGCAAAAGGTTTGCTGTGAAAATGCAAAAGGCGGTTTGCTTTGAAAATGCAAGCAGTGGTTTGCTTTGAAAATGCAAGCAGTGGTTTGCTTTGAAAATGCAAAAGGCGGTTTGCTTTGAAAATGCAAGCAGTGGTTTGCTTTGAAAATGCAAAAGGCGGTTTGCTTTGAAAATGCAAGCAGTGGTTTGCTTTAAAAATCAACAGGTAATTTGCTATGAAAATGCAAAACGTTCTTTGCATTTAAAAGGCTAATGGCCGATGACTTTGAAAATGCAAAAGGCGGTTTGCTTTGAAAATGCAAAAGGCGGTTTGCTATGAAAATGCAAAAGGCGGTTTGCTTTGAAAATGTAAAAGGCGTTTTGCTTTGCAAATGCAAAAGGTTTGCTTTGAAAGTACAAATAGTGGTTTGCTTTGAAGATGCAAATGGTGATTTGCTTCGAAAATACAAAAGTTGGTTAGCTTCGAAAATGCAAAAGGTGGTTTGCTTTGAAAATGCAAAAGGAGGATTGCTTTCTGCAAAAGGCCGTTTGGTTTGAAAATGCAAAAGGCGGTTTGCTATGAAAATTTCTAAAGGCGGTTTGCTTTGAAAATGCAATAAGTGGTTTGCTTTGCAAATGCTAAAGGTGGTTTCCTGTGACAATACCAAAGGTGGTCTTATTTGAAAATTCAAAAGTTATTTTGTTTCGAATATGCTGAAGGTGGTTTGCTTTGAGCATTCTAAAAGGTGGTTTGCTTTATCTAAATTGTGGTTTGGATTGAAAATGCAAAAGGTGGTTTGGTTTAGAACTGAAAAAGGTGGTTTGATTTGAAAATGCAAAAGGTGTTTTCCTTTGAAAATGCAAAGGGGTTTCTTTGAAAATGCAAAAAATGTGGTTTTGTTTGAAAATGGTGGTTTGGTTTAGAAATACAAAAGGTGGTTTGGTTTGTAAATGAAAAATGGTGGTTTGTTTTGAAAATGCAAATGTTGGTTTGGTTTCAAAACGCAAAAGGTCTGGTTTGCATTGAAAATGCAAAAATGGATGTGGTTTGAAAATACAAATGTTGGTTTGGGTTAGAAATGCAAACGGTTTGCTTTGAAAATGGAAAGGGTTTTCTTCGAAAATGCAAAAGGTTTGCTTTGAAAATGAAAAAGGTGGATTGCTTTGAAAATGCAAAAGGTGGTTTGCTTTGAAAATGCAAAAGGTGGATTGCTTTGAAAATGCAAAATGTGTTTTGCTTTGATAATGCAATGTGTTAGCTTTGAAAATGCAAAAGGTTTCCTTTGTAAATGCAAAGGTGTTGCTTTGAAAATGCAAAAGCTTGTTTGCTTTCAAAATGCAAACGGTGATTTGCTATGAAAATGTCAAAGGAGGTTTGTTTAATAATGCAAAGGGTGATTTGCTTTACAAATGCAAAAGGTGGTTTGCTTTAAAAATGCAAGCGGTGGTTTGTTTGAACATGCAACAATACGATTTGGTTTGAAAATGCAAATGTCATTTTGGGTTAGAAATGCAAAAGTTGGTTTGGTTTGAAAATGCAAAATGTTTGCTTGGAAAATAGAAAAGGTGGTTTGCTTTGAAAATGCAAATGATTTGTTTTGAAAATGCAAAAGGTTTTCTTTGCACATGGAAAAGGTGGTTTAATTGGAAAATGAAAACGGTGGTTTACTTTGAAAATGCAAAAGGTGGTTTGCTTTGTGCACGCAGAGTGTTTGCTTTGAAAAAGCAAAAGGCGGTTTGCTTTGAAAATGCAAAGCGGTTGCTATGAAAAAGCTACATTTTGATTTGGAAAATTCAAATGATTTGGTTTGAAAATGTAAAAGGTTTGGTTTAAAAATGCAAACGGGTTGCTTTGAGAATGCAAAAGGAAGTTTGCATTGAAAATTAAATTGTTTGCTTTGAAAATGCAAAAGGTAGTATGCATTCAATATGCAAAAGGTGGTATGCTTTGAAAATGCAAAATATGGTTTGATTTGAATGTGCAACATGTGGTTTGCTTTGAAAATGCAAAAGGTCGTTTGCTTTGAGAATGCAAAATGTTTGCTTTGAAAATGCAAAAGGTTTGCTTTGAACATGCAAAGGGGTTGCTTTGAGAATGCAAACGGTGGCGTGGTTTTAAAATGCAAACGGTTTGGTTTGAAAATGCGAAAGGTTTTCTTTGAAAAAGGAAAAGTGGTTTGTTTTGAAAATGCACACTGTGTTTTGCTTTGAAAATACAAAAGGCGGTTTGCTTTGAGCATACAAAGTGTTTTGCTTTGAAAATGCAAAATGTTTGCTTTGAAATGCAATGGGGTTGAATGAAAATGCAAAAGTTGGTTTGCTTTGAAAATACGAAAGGTAGTTTGGAAAGAAAATGCAAAAGGCGGTTTGCATTGAAAATGCAAAAGGTTCTTTGCTTTGAAAATGCAAACTGTGGTATGCTTTGAAAATTAAAAAAGGTGGTTTTCTTTGAGAATGCAAAAGGTTTGCTTTGAAAATGCAAAGGAGTTTCTTTGAAAATGCAAATGGTGGTTTCGTTTAGAAATGCAAAAGGTGCTATGATTTGTTATAAAAATACAAATGGTGGTTTGGTTTTAAAATGCTAAAGGTTTGGTTTGAAAATACAAAAGGTAGTTTGCTTTCAAAACGAAAATGGACGATTGCTTCGAAAATGCAAAAGATGGTTTGCTTTATGCAAAAGCGGGTTACGTTGAAAATAGAAAAAGGCGGTTTGCTTTGAAAATGCAAAAGGTTTTGTATAAAAATGCAAAAGGTGGTTTGGTTTGAAAATACAAAAGAGTGGTTTGTTTTGAAAATGCAAATGATGGTTTGGTTTGAATATGCAAAAGGTTTGGTTTGGAAATGCAAAAGGTTTGGTTTGAAAATGCTAAAGGTTTGGTTTGAAAATTCAAAAAGTTTTATTTGAAAATGGAAATATTGATAATCTTTGAAAATGTATCAGTTGGTTTGCTTTGAAAATGCAAATGGTGGTTTGCTTTGAAAATGCAAAAATGTTTGCTTTGAAGATGCAAAATGTGGGTTGCTTTGAAAATGCAAACGGTGGATGGCTTTGGAAATGCAAACGGTGGTTTGCTTTGAAAATGCAAACGGAGGTTTGCTTTGAAAATGCAAACGGTGGTATGCTTTGAAAATGCAAAAGGCGGTGTGGTTTGAAAAAGCAAAAAGTATTGGTTTGAAAATGCAGAACGTTTGGTTTGCAAAATGCAAAATGTTTGGTTCGAAAATGCAAAACGTGGTTTGCATTGAAAATGCAAAAGGTGGTTTACATTGAAAATGCAAAATGTTGTTTGCTTTGAATGTGGAAAAGTTAGTTTGCTTTGAAAATGTGAAAAGGTGGTTTGGTTTGAAAATACAAAAGGTTCGGTTTGAAAATGCAAAGGTTTTCTTTGAAAATGTAAAAGTGGTTTGCTTTGAAAATGCAAAATGTTTGCTTTAAAACGCAAAGGGGTTGCTATGAAAAATGTGGTTTGCATTGAATGTGCAAAAGTTAGTTCGCTATGAAATGGAAAAGTTGGTTTTGGAAATGCAAAATGTGGTTTGCTTTGAATATGCAACAGGTGGTTTGCTCTGAAAATGCAAAAGGTGGTTTGGTTTGAAAATGCAAAAAGGTGGTTATGTTTAAAAATGCAAAAGGTTTGGTTTGAAAATGCACAATGGTTGGTTTGGAAAATGCAAAAGGTTTGGTTTGGAAACTGCTAAAGGTTTGGTTTGAAAATGTAGAAGGTTTTGCTTTAAAAATGCAAACGGTTGTTTGCATTGAAAATGCAAAAGGTGGTTTGGTTTACTTTGAAAATGCAAAAATGCGATTTGGTTTGAAAATACAAATGTCGGTTTGGGTTAGAAATGTAAAGGGTTTCCTTTGAAAATGCAAAGGGTAATCTTCGAAAATGCAAAAGCGCATTGCTTTGAAAATGAAAAAGGTGGTTTGCTTAGAAAGCGCAAAAGGTGGTTCGGTTTGAAAATGCAAAAAGGATTGGTTTCAAAATGCAAAAGGTTTGTTTTGGAAAATACAAAAGTGTGGTTTGAAAATGTAACAGATTTGGTTTGAAAATGAAAAAGGTTTGGTTTTAAAATGCAAAACGTGGTTTGCATTGAAAATGCAAACGGTTGTTTGCTTTGAAAATGCAAAAGGTCTTTTGCTTTGAATATGCAAAGGGGTTGCTTTGGAAATGAAAAAAATGTGGTTTTGTTTAAAAATACAAATGGTGGTTTGGTTTAGAAATGCAAACGGTGGTTTGGTTTGAAAGTGCAAAATGATGGTTAGTTTTGAAAATGCAAATGTTTGAAAACGCAAAAGGATTGGTTTCAAAAAAGCAAAATGTTTGCGTTGAAAATTCAATAGTCGGTTTGCTTTGAAAAAGCAAAAGGTGGTTTGCTTTGAAAATGCAAACGGTGGCTTGCTTTCAAAATACAAACGGTGGTTTGCTTTGAAAATGCAAATATGCGATTTGGTTTGAAAAGAGAAATGATGGTTTGGGTCAGAAATGCAAAGGGTTTGCTTTGAACATGCAAAGGGTTTTCTTCGAAAAAGCAAAAGATTTGCTTTGAAAATGCAAAAGGGGGTTTGCTTTGATAATGCAAAACGTGATTTGCTTTGAAAACGCAAAATGTCGTTTGCTTTGAAAATGCAAAAGGTGATTTGCTTTGAGCATGCAGAGTGTTTGCTTTGAAAATGCAAAAGGTTTGCTTTGAAAATGCAAAGGGGTTGCTTTCAAAATGCAAAAGCTGGTTTGTTTTCAAAATGCAAACGGTGGTTTGCATTGAAAATGCCAAAGGTGTTTTTTTAAAAATGCAAACGGTGGTTTGCTTTGAAAATGCAAACGGTGGTTTGCAATGAAAATGCAAACGGTGGTTTGCTTTAAAAATGCAAACGGTGGTTTGCTTTGAAAATGCAAAGGGGTTTCTTTGAAAATGCAAAAAATGTGGTTTTGTTTGAAAATGGTGGTTTGGTTTAGAAATACAAAAGGTGGTTTGGTTTGTAAATGAAAAATGGTGGTTTGTTTTGAAAATGCAAATGTTGGTTTGGTTTCAAAACGCAAAAGGTCTGGTTTGCATTGAAAATGCAAAAATGGATGTGGTTTGAAAATACAAATGTTGGTTTGGGTTAGAAATGCAAACGGTTTGCTTTGAAAATGGAAAGGGTTTTCTTCGAAAATGCAAAAGGTTTGCTTTGAAAATGAAAAAGGTGGATTGCTTTGAAAATGCAAAAGGTGGTTTGCTTTGAAAATGCAAAAGGTGGATTGCTTTGAAAATGCAAAATGTGTTTTGCTATGATAATGCAAAGTGTTAGCTTTGAAAATGCAAAAGGTTTCCTTTGTAAATGCAAAGGTGTTGCTTTGAAAATGCAAAAGCTTGGTGGTTTCAAAATGCAAACGGTGATTTGCTATGAAAATGTCAAAGGATGTTTGTTTATTAATGCAAAGGGTGATTTGCTTTACAAATGCAAAAGGTGGTTTGCTTTAAAAATGCAAGCGGTGGTTTGTTTGAACATGCAACAGGTAGTATGCATTCAATATGCAAAAGGTGGTATGCTTTGAAAATGCAAAATATGGTCTGATTTGAATGTGCAACATGTGGTTTGCTTTGAAAATGCAAAAGGTCGTTTGCTTTGAGAATGCAAAATGTTTGCTTTGAAAATGCAAAAGGTTTGCTTTCAAAATGCAAACGGAGGTTTGCATTGAAAATGCCAAAGGTGTTTTTTTAAAAATGCAAACGGTGGTTTGCTTTAAAATGCAAACGGTGGTTTGCTTTGAAAATGCAAAGGGGTTTCTTTGAAAATGCAAAAAATGTGGTTTTGTTTGAAAATGTAAATGGTGGTTTGGTTTAGAAATACAAAAGGTGGTTTGTTTTGAAAATGAAAAATGGTGGTTTGTTTTGAAAATGCAAATGTTGGTTTGGTTTGAAAACGCAAAAGGTCTGGTTTGCATTGAAAATGCAAAAATGGATTTGGTTTGAAAATACAAATGTTGGTTTGGGTTAGAAATGCAAACGGTTTGCTTTGAAAATGGAAAGGGTTTTCTTCGAAAATGCAAAAGGTTTGCTTTGAAAATGAAAAAGGTGGATTGCATTGAAAATGCAAAAGGTGGTTTGCTTTGAAAATGCAAAAGGTGGATTGCTTTGAAAATGCAAAATGTGTTTTGCTTTGATTATGCAAAAGGTTAGCTTTGAAAATGCAAAAGGTTTCTTTTGTAAATGCAAAGGTGCTGCTTTTAAAATGCAAAAGCTTGCTTGCTTTCAAAATGCAAACGGTGATTTGCTATGAAAATGTCAAAGGAGGTTTGTTTAATAATGCAAAGGGTGATTTGCTTTACAAATGCAAAAGGTGGTTTGCTTTAAAAATGCAAGCGGTGGTTTGTTTGAACATGCAACAATACGATTTGGTTTGAAAATGCAAATGTCATTTTGGGTTAGAAATGCAAAAGTTGGTTTGGTTTGAAAATGCAAAATGTTTGCTTGGAAAATAGAAAAGGTGGTTTGCTTTGAAAATGCAAATGATTTGCTTTGAATATGCAAAAAGGTTTTCTTTGCACATGGAAAAGGTGGTTTAATTGGAAAATGAAAACGGTGGTTTACTTTGAAAATGCAAAAGGTGGTTTGCTTTGAGCACGCAGAGTGTTTGCTTTGAAAAAGCAAAAGGTGGTTTGCTTTGAAAATGCAAAGCGGTTGCTATGAAAAAGCTACATTTTGATTTGGAAAATTCAAAAGATTTCGTTTGAAAATGTAAAAGGTTTGGTTTAAAAATGCAAACGGGTTGCTTTGAGAATGCAAAAGGAAGTTTGCATTGAAAATTCAATAGTTTGTTTGCTTTGAAAATGCAAAAGGTAGTATGCATTCAAAATGCAAAAGGTGGTATGCTTTGAAAATGCAAAATATGGTTTGATTTGAATGTGCAACATGTGGTTTGCTTTGAAAATGCAAAAGGTCGTTTGCTTTGAGAATGCAAAATGTTTGCTTTGAAAATGCAAAAGGTTTGCTTTGAACATGCAAAGGGGTTGCTTTGAGAATGCAAACGGTGGCGTGGTTTTAAAATGCAAACGGTTTGGTTTGAAAATGCGAAAGGTTTTCTTTGAAAAAGGAAAAGTGGTTTGTTTTGAAAATGCACACTGTGTTTTGCTTTGAAAATACAAAAGGCGGTTTGCTTTGAGCATGCAAAGTGTTTTGCTTTGAAAATGCAAAATGTTTGCTTTGAAATGCAATGGGGTTGAATGAAAATGCAAAAGTTGGTTTGCTTTGAAAATGCAAAAGGTGTTTTGCATTGAAATTGCAAAATGTTGTTTTCTTTGAAATTGCGAAAGGTGGTATGCGTCCAAAATGCAAAAGTTTGTTTTCTTTGCGGATGCAAAAGGTTTGCTTTGAAAATGCAAATGGGTTGATTTGAAAATGCAAAAGGTGGTTTGGTTTGAAAATGAAAAAGTTAGTTTGCTTTGAATAAGCAAAAGGTGGTTTGCTTTATAGAAAAGGTGGTTTGCATTGAAAATGCATCAATGTGTTTTTTTAATGAAAATAGTTGTTTGGTTTAAATTTGCAAAAGGTGGTTTGGGTTGGATATGCAAAAGGCTTGCTTTCAAATTGGAAAATGTTTGCTTTGGAAATGCAAAGGGTGTTTTTGCTTTCACAATGCAAAAGGTGGCTTGCTTTGAAAAAAACAAAAGGCGGTTGGTTTTGAAAATGCTTGAGGCGGTTTGCTAAGAAAATGAAAAAGGTGGTTTGATTTGAAAATGCAAAAGGTGGGTTGCTTTGAAAATGCTATTGGTGGTTTCCTATGGCAATGCCAAAGGTGGTTTTACTTGAAAATGCAAACGGTGGTTTGCTTTTGGAATAGCAAAAGTTATTTTGTTTCGAAAATGGTGAAGGTGGTTTGCTTTGAAAATGCTAAAGGGTGGTTTGCTTTATGCAAAATGTGGTTTGGTTTGAAAATGCAAAATGTGGTTTGCCATGTAACTGCAAAAATGTGGTTTGGTTTGAAAATGCAACTGGCGGTTTCCTTTCAAAATGCAAAAGGTTTGCTGTAAAAATGCAAAAGGTTTGCTGTGAAAATGCAAAAGGCGGTTTGCTTTGAAAATGCAAGCAGTGGTTTGCTTTGAAAATGCAAGCAGTGGTTTGCTTTGAAAATGCAAAAGGCGGTTTGCTTTGAAAATGCAAGCAGTGGTTTGCTTTGAAAATGCAAAAGGCGGTTTGCTTTGAAAATGCAAGCAGTGGTTTGCTTTAAAAATCAACAGGTAATTTGCTATGAAAATGCAAAAACGTTCTTTGCATTTAAAAGGCTAATGGCCGATGACTTTGAAAATGCAAAAGGCGGTTTGCTTTGAAAATGCAAAAGGCGGTTTGCTATGAAAATGCAAAAGGCGGTTTGCTTTGAAAATGTAAAAGGCGTTTTGCTTTGCAAATGCAAAAGGTTTGCTTTGAAAGTACAAATAGTGGTTTGCTTTGAAGATGCAAATGGTGATTTGCTTCGAAAATACAAAAGTTGGTTAGCTTCGAAAATGCAAAAGGTGGTTTGCTTTGAAAATGCAAAAGGAGGATTGCTTTCTGCAAAAGGCCGTTTGGTTTGAAAATGCAAAAGGCGGTTTGCTATGAAAATTTCTAAAGGCGGTTTGCTTTGAAAATGCAATAAGTGGTTTGCTTTGCAAATGCTAAAGGTGGTTTCCTGTGACAATACCAAAGGTGGTCTTATTTGAATATTCAAAAGTTATTTTGTTTCGAATATGCTGAAGGTGGTTTGCTTTGAGCATTCTAAAAGGTGGTTTGCTTTATCTAAATTGTGGTTTGGATTGAAAATGCAAAAGGTGGTTTAGTTTAGAACTGAAAAAGGTGGTTTGATTTGAAAATGCAAAAGGTGTTTTCCTTTGAAAATGCAAAGGGTGGTTTGCTTTGAAAATGCAAACGGTTAGGTTTGAAAATGCAAAAGTTTTGGTTTGAAAATGCAAAAGGTTCTGTTTGAAAATGCAAAAGGTTGCGTTTGAAAAAGCAAAAGGTTAGGTTTGAAAATGCAAAAGGTTTGTTTTGAAAATGCAAAGTGTTTTCTTATAAATGCAAAAGGTTCGCTTTGAAAATGCAAAAAGTGGTTTGCTTTGAAAATGCAAAAGCCGTTTTGCTTCCAAATTGAAAAAGGTTTGCTTAGAAAATGCAAAGGATTTGCTTTTAATGCAAAAAGTTTCCATTGCAAATGCAAAACCTGGTTTACATTGAAAATGCAAAAGGTGTATGGCTTGGAAAATGCAAAACGTGGTTTGCTATGAAAATGCCAAAGGCAGTTTGCTTTGAAAATACAAAAGGCGGATTGCTTTGAAAATCAAAAGGTGATTTGCTAAAAAAATGCAAAAGGTAGATTGCTTTCAAAACGCAAATGGACGATTGCTTCGAAAATGCAAAAGATGGTTTGCTTTATGCAAAAGCTGGTTACGTTGAAAATGGAAAAGGCGGTTTGCTTTGAAAATGCAAAACGTGGTTTTGTATAAAAATGCAAAAGGCGGTTTGCTTTAAAACGCAAAATACGTTTTGTTTGAAAATGCAAAAGATTTGCTATGGAAATGCAATATGTTTCCTTTGAAAATGCAAATAGTGGTTTGCGTTGAAAATGGAAAAGGTGGTTTGCTTTGAAAAGGCAAAAGGTGGTTTGCTATGAAAAAAAACAAAGGCGGTTTGCTATGAAAATGCATAAGGAGGTTTGCTATGAAAATGCAAAAGGCGGTTGGCTTTTAAAATGCAAAAGGTGGCTTGCTTTGAAAAAATCTAAAGGTGGCTTGCTTTGAAAATCAATAAGGTTTGCATTGAAAATGCAAAAGGTGGTTTGCTACGAAAACGCTAAAGGTGGTTTGCTTTGAAAATGCAAAAGTTGTCTTGCTTTGAAATAAGAGAAAGGCGGTTTGCTTTGAAAATGCAAAAGGTGGTTTGCTTTGAAAATACAAATGGTGATTTGCTTTGAAAATGCAAAAGTGACTTGCTTTGAAAATGCAAAAGGTGGTTTGTTTGAAAATGCAAAAGGTGGTTGCTATGAAAATGGAAAAGGTGGTTGCTATGAAAATGCCATAGGAGGTTTTCTTCAAAAATGCAAAAGGTGGTTTGTTTTATGCAAAATGTGGTTTGGTTTGAAAAATGCATAAGGTGGCTTGCAATGAAAATGCAAAAAATGTGATTTGGTTTGATAATGCAAAAGGTGGTTTGCTTAGAAAATGCAAAAAGTGGTTTGTTTTGAAAATGCAAATGGTGGTTTGCTTTGAAAATGCAAAAAGTGGTTGGCTTTGGAAATGCAAAAGGTGGTTTGCTATAAGAATGCCTAAGGTGGTTTGCTTTATGCAAAAGGCGGTTTGCTTAGATAATGCAAAAGGTGGTTTGTTTTGAAAATGCAAATGGTGGTCTGGTTTAGAAATGGAAAATATGGTTTGGTTTGGAAATGCAACAGGTGGTTTGGCTTGGAAATGGAAACGGTTTACTTTGAAAATGCAAATGGTGGTTTGCTTTGAAAATGCAAAAGTTTGCTTTGAAAATGCAAAGCGTTTGCTTTTAAATGTAAAATATTTCCTTTGAAAATGCAAAACCTGGTTTGCATTGAAAATGGAAAAGGTGCGTTGCTTGGAAAATGCAAAAGGCGGTTAGCTCTGAAAATGCAAAAGGCAGTTTACTTTGAAAATGCAGAAGGTGGATTGCTTTGAAAATCAAAAGGATATTTGCAATAAAAATGCAAAAGGTTGTTTGCTTTTAAAATGCAAAAGGTTTGCTTTGAAAATGCAAAAGGTGGTTTGCTGTAAGAATGCCTAAGGTGGTATGCTTTATGCAAAAGGCGGTTTGCTTAGATAATGCAAAAGGTGGTTTGTTTTGAAAATGCAAATGGTGGTCTGGTTTAGAAATGGAAAATATGGTTTGGTTTGGAAATGCAACAGGTGGTTTGGCTTGGAAATGGAAACAGTTTACTTTGAAAATGCAAATGGTGGTTTGCTTTGAAAATGCAAAAGTTTTGCTTTGAAAATGCAAAAGTTTGCATTGAAAATGCAAAGCGTTTGCTTTTAAATGTAAAACACTTCCTTTGAAATTGCAAAACCTGGTTTGCATTGAAAATGGAAAAGGTGCTTTGCTTGGAAAATGCAAAAGGCGGTTAGCTATGAAAATGCAAAAGGATGTTTACTTTGAAAATGCAGAAGGTGGATTGCTTTGAAAATCAAAAGGTGATTTGCAGTAAAAATGCAAAAGGTGGTTTGCTTTGAAAATGCAAAAGGTTTGCTTTTAAAATGCAAAATGTTTCCTTTGAAAATGCAAATCGTGGTTGGCTTTGAAAATGCAAAAGATTTGCTTTGAAAATGCAAAATGTTTCCTTTGAAAATGCAAGTACTGCTTGGCTCTGAAAATGCAAAAGTCGGTTTGCTTTGAAAATGGAAAAGTGGTTTGCTATGAAAAAAACAAAAGGCGGTTTGCTTTGAAAATGCATAAGTCGATTTGCTATGAAAATGCAAAAGGCGGTTGGCTTTTAAAATGCAAATGGTGGCTTGCTTTGAAAAAAGCAAAAGGCGGCTAGCTTTGAAAATGCAAAAGGTTTGCTTTGAAAATGCAAAAGGTTTGCTTTTAAAATGCAAAGGTTTGTTTTGAAAATGCAAAAGATGTGGTTTGAAAATGCAAAAAAAAGTTTGCTTTCGAAATTCAAAGCCCGGTTTGCTGTTTGCTTTGAAAATGCAAAAGTTGGCTTGCTTTGAAAAAAGCAAAAGGTGGTTTGATTTGCAAAGGTGGTTTGCTTTGAAAAGGCAAAAGGTGGTTTGCTTCGAAAATGCAAAAGGTGGCTTGCTATGAAAAGGCAAAGGGTGATTTTCTTCGAAAATGCAAAAGGCGGTTGGCTTTGACAATGCAAAAGGTTTGCTTTGAAAATGCAACAAGATTTATTTGAATATAGAAACGGTTGTTTGCTTTGAAAATGCAAAAGGTTTGGTTTGAAAATGCAAATGATGTGGTTTAAAAATGCAAATAGTCTGCTTTGAAAATGCAAAACCTGGTTTACATTGAAAATGCAAAAGGTGGTATGTTTGGAAAATGCAAAAGGCGGTTTGCTATGAAAATGCAAAAGGCGGTTTGCTTTGAAAATATCAAAGGCGGTTTCCTTTGAAAAACGCAAACGGCGGTTTGCTTTGAAAATGCAAAACGTGGTTTGCTTTGAAAATGCAAAAGGTGGTTTGCTTTGAAAACGTGGTTTGCTATGAAAAGGCAAAAATGTGGTTTGGTTTGAATATGCAAAAAGTGGTTTGGTTTGAAAATGCAAAAAGTGGTTTGCTTTGAAAATGCAAAAGGTGGTTTGCTTTGAAAATGCAAAAGCTGGTTTGCTATAAGAATGCCTAAGGTGGTTTGCTTTATGCAAAAGGCGGTTTGCTTTGAAAATGCAAAAGGCGGTTTGCTTTGATAATGCAATAGGTGGTTTTGTTTGAAAATGCAAATGGTGGTCTGGTTTAGAACTGCAAAATATGGTTTGATTTGGAAAAGCAACGGGTGGTTTGGCTTGGGAATGAAAAAAGGTTTACTTTGAAAATGCAAATGGTGGTTTGATTTGAAAATGCAAAAGGTTTGGTTTTAAAATGGAAAAGGTTTGCTTTGAAAATTCAAAAGGTTTACTTTGTAAATTCAAAAGGTGGGTTTCTCATAAAATGAAAAAGCCGCATTTCAATGAAAATGCAAAAGGTTTGCTTTGAAAATGCAAATAGTGGTTTGCTTTGAAAACGCAAATGGTGCTTTGCTTTGAAAATGCAAAAGGCGGTTTGTTATGAAAATTCAAAAGATGGTTTGCTTTGAAAATGCATAATGCGGTTTGCAATAAAATGCAAAAGGCGGTTGGCTTTGAAAATGCAAAAGGTTTGCTTTGAAAATGCAAAAGGATTTATTTGAATATGCAAAAGGTTGTTTGCTTTGAAAACGCAAAAGGTTTGGATTGAAAATGCAAAATAATTGGTTTGAAAATGCAAATGATGTGGTTTAAAAATGCAAAAAGTCTGCTTTGAAAATGCAAAACCTGGTTTGCATTGAAAATACAAAAAGTTGGTATGTTTGGAAAATGCAAAAGGCGGTTTACTATGAAAATGCAAAAGGCGGTTTGCTTTGAAAATATCAAAGGCAGTTTGCTTTGAAAAAAGCAAAAGGCGGTTTGCTTTGAAAATACGAATGGTGGTTTGCTTTGGAAATGCAAAACGTGGTTTGCTTTGAAAATGCAAAAGGTGGTTTGCTTTGAAAACGTGGTTTGCTTTAGAAATGCACAATGTGTTATTTTTAATGCAAACGGTGGTTTGGTTTAGAAGTGCAAAAGGTGGTCTGGAAATGCAACAGGTGGTTTGGAAATGCAACAAGTGGTTTCGTTTGGAAGTGCAAAAGGTTTACTTTGAAAATGCAAATGGTTGTTTGATTTGAAAATGCAAACGGTGGTTTGCTTTCAAAATGCAAAAGGTGGTTTGCTATGAAAATGCAAAAGGTGATTTTCTGCGAAAATGTAAAAGGTGGTTTGCTTTCTGCAAAATGTGGTTTGGTTTGAAAATGCAAAAGGTGGTTTGCTATGAAAATGCAAAAATGTTGTTTGGTTTGAATATGCAAAATGTGGTTTGTTTTGAAAATGCGAAAGGTGGTTTGTTTTGAAAATGCAAAAGGTGGTTTGTTTTGAAAATGCAATAAGTGGTTTCCTTTGAAAATGCAATAGGTGGTTTGTTTTGAAAATGTTAAAGTTGCTTTGCTTACAAAATGCCTAAGGTGGTTTGCTTTATGCAAAAGGCAGTTTGCTTTGAAAATGCAAAAGGCGGTTTGATTTGATAATGCAAAAGGTGGATTGTTTTGACAATGCCAATGGTGGTTTTGTTTGAAAATGCAAATGGTGGTTTGGTTTAGAAATGCAAAATATGGTTTGGTTTGGAAATGCAACGGGTGGTTCGGCTTAGGAATGGAAAAGGTTTACTTTGAAAATGGAAATGGTGGTTTGTTTTGAAAATGCAAACGGTTTTAATGCATTTCGTTGTCTCTGTACTGTACACTGACAATGACAATTAAAATTGAATCTGAATCTGAATCTGTTTGGTTTGAAAATGCAAACCGTGGTTTGCTTTGAAAATGCAATTAGTGGTTTGCTCTGAAAATGCAAAAGGTGGTTTGCTTTGAAAATGCATAAGGCGGTTTGCTTTGAAAATGCATAAGGCGGTTTGCTTTGAAAATGCAAAAGGCGGTTTGCTTTGAAAATGCATAAGGCGGTTTGCTTTGAAAATGCAAAAGGCGGTTTGCTTGGAAAATGTAAAAGGCGGTTTGCTTTAAATGCAAAAGGTAGTTTGCTTTATGCAAAAGGCGGTTTGCTTTGAAAATGCAAAAGGCGGTTTGCTTTGATAATGCAGAAGGTGGTTTGCAAAGAATGCAAAAGTTTGCTTTGAATATAGAAACACAGAAACATAGAAAATAGGTGCAGGAGGAGGCCATTCGGCCCTTCGAGCCAGCACCGCCATTCATTGTGATCTTCCCTCATCGTGCGTTATCAATAACCCGTTCCTGCCTTCGCGCCATATCCTTTGACTCTACTAACCCCTTGAGCTCTAACCAACTCTTACATCCATCCAGTGATTTGGTCTCCACTGCTCTCTGCGGCAGGGAAATCCATACATTCGCAACTCTCTGGGTAAAAATGCTTTTTCTCACCTCAGTCTTAAATGACCTCCGCCTTATTCTAAGACTGTGGCCCCTGGTTCTGGACTCACCCAACATTGGGAACATTTTTCATGCAAAAGGTTTGCTTTTAAAATGCAAAGAGGTTGCTTTGAAAATGCAAACGGTGTTTTGCTTTATGAAAAATGTGGTTTTCTTTGAAAATGCAAAAGGTGGTTTGCTTTAAAAAATGCAAAAATATGGTTTTGTTTTTAAATGCTAATGGTGGTTTGGTTCAGAAGTGCAAAAGGTGGTTTGTAAATCCAACAGATGGTTTGGAAATGCAACAGGTGGATAGTTTGGAAATGCAAACGGTTTACTTTGAAAATGCAAATGGTTCTTTGATTTGAAAATGCAAAAGGTGCTCTGCTTTCAAAATGAAAAATGTGGTTTGCTTTGAAAATGCAGTTTGCTTTGAAAAGCTCCCTGAACAGCTGAGGTGTACACAGACTGTAACCTCATTTAAATCAGGCCTGAAAACACTGTTGTATACTGTAGCTTTTCCATAACCCAACACGTAGGTAATCTTTATCTTCTAATCTTTACCCTTTTATGTGCTTTTAAAATCGTTTTAATATTTTAGTGACTTTGTTTACTATACATGCAATTGTCTTATTGCTTGTTATTCAATTTTTGATTATTGGCTATTTTGTTGTCCTGTGTTGTATTGTGGTTGTGCAATGTTTTTAAACTATGTTATTCTTTTGTTTCTTTTGTAAAGCACTATGAATTGCAGCTTGTACGAATGGTGCTATATAAATAAACTTCCCTTGCCTTGCCTTGCCTCCACCGCTGCGAGTACACTGGTGCAGCCACAGGCTGGACATGCGGGTGAAACCATTGCCACACTCAGCGCACACAAAGGGTCTCTCTCCGGTGTGTATCCGCTGGTGCTCCCGCAGCCCCCATGCTCTCTTGTCACAGTGGGAGCAGCTGCTCGCTGGCGTGGGTGCGCCGGTGCTGCCGCAACCCCTGCGAGCTGTCAAACTCCTCACCGCAGTACGGGCAGTCGTAGGGCTGGCCACTGGTGTGCACGCGCTGGTGAGACAGGGCGTGGGAGGCCATGGAAAAGCGCTCTCCACACACCGGGCTGGGGAAGGGACGGTCGATGGTATGCACCGGATGGTGGGACAGCAGTTACGTGGAGTTGATGAAGCCCTTGACGCACGGGGGCAGGTGAAGGGGTACTCACCCGTGTAGCTGCGCTGTTGCACCAGCAGTTTGCTGGATTCGGTGAAGCCCTTGCCACACTGGCACAGGTGTACGACCGCTCCCTGGTGTGCATGCGCCTGTGCTGCTTCAGCTCTGGAGAACTTGAAGCCTTTGCCATAGTCGGAGTAGGTGAAGGGCCGCTGACTGCTGTGCATCCACCGGTGCTCCTGCAGCCCCGACAACCGGCAAATGTTCTTACCTCAGGTGGAGCAGCCATAGGGCTTGACGCCAGTGCACCTTCATGCGTCTCGCCATTTTGAATCACTTGCCACAGTCAGAGCAGGGCCTCTCGCTGGAGAGCCTCTCGCTGCAGAGCACGCCGTTGTGCTGCTGCAGGTGATTGTAGCGGGTGATGCTCTTGCGGTATTCTGAGCATTTGAAGGGGCGTTCTCCGGTGTGCTCCCGCCGGTGGATCTCCAGCTCGCTCGGGCACTGCCAGGCCTTGCCACACATGTCGCACTCATAACGCTTCTCCTTGTTGTGCCCCATCATGTGGTCCTCCATCGAAGCACAGCCCCTCGAAGCTCAGCCCGCACACCGAGCGGGTGGATGGGGGGGGGGGGGGGCTTACCAGCACCCAGGCCACCCTCAATGGCCGCTCACATCCCCTTCTCTACGACCACAGCCACGGCTCCTAAACCCTGCATGAGGGGAACACAGAGGGTCAACAAGCTGGCAAACAGGACATTACTAGCACACAGTGGGTGCGTTTATGGCGGGAGGAAACCGTTATATAATTTTGCACGGCACAGTGGCGCAGCGGTACAGTTGCTGCCTCACCGCCAGAGGCCCGGGCTCGATCCTGACTACGGGTGCTGTCTGTGCGGGGTTTGTACATTTTTCCCTTGACCTGCGTAAGTTTTCACTCTGGGTGGTCCGGTTTCCTCCCACATTTCAAAGACCTTCAGGGGTGTAGATTAATCGGCCTCCGCAAAATTGTTAAACTGTCCCTATTGTAAATTGTC
>CAUPSL010000485.1:0-27500 GCA_963514005.1 Raja brachyura
GAACTGCTCCTGCACCTTGTGTATTATTCCCAGAAATACCTGCCATTGTTGTTCCACTCTCTCTCATCCCTGCTAGGGCATCTTTCCAGTCAACTTTGGCCAGCTCCTCCCTCCCTCCCTCCCTCCCTCCCGGCTCGGCCGTTAATGTCGGGAGCCGGAGCCCGGAGCGGAGAGACTGCGGCCCGCCCGCCCCACCTCTGGGATGGATGCGCTCAGTGCGTGGATTTATTAATGAGCCGAAGCACTGAGGTGAGCGGATATGTTACCGCGCTCTTCACCTGCTCCCTGAACCTGGACTGGGTCACCGCGTAAATAAATGTGTTGGTGCAGCAGCTGAGATTCCTCAGCAGAAATCCGGCCTTGTTAAAGATCAATTGAAAATCATTCGCATAATTTCCAACTTCTGTGATCTGATAATAGACGACGTTTACAACCAGCGTCAGCCACAGGAGGATGAAGCTGCCGGAGATGGTGAAGAGTAAAACCACAGACCTCCTCCTGCTCTCCATCTCCGGGTCACTGCGGTTCTCCCCCTTGCTCTCACCCCTTAGCGCCTTACGGACCCGATTGGCCACTAAAATGTGGCGGACTATCAGAGCGTTGAGCAGCAGGATTACAGCGAAAGGGAGGAGCGGAGTTAAAACCGTGTCGAACCAGTCAAATGCCACCCACCCGGGGTCAGTGTAATAACTGTCCACATTTGTACAGTCCCACGGGACATTGTCCATAATTATCCCGGGTTCCAGTGTGAAGTAGCGGGGAATGTTTTTCAGACAGAGCAGAACGCCGGCTGTTGCCAGAACCGCAGCCGCAGTTTTCCCGGTGCAATATTTAGTTTTCAGCTTCTGGCAACAAATGGCGACAAAGCGATCAAGGGTGAGTGACGGTGAACCAGACAGAACCGTCTGTAGCTGCGTACGTCAGTACATCGTTAACACGACACACAGGGGTGATGAACAGGAAACTCGAATAAAAGTAATGATATCGGATCCAATACAAAATGACCCCGGTGATAAGGACCAGTAGATCGGCCGCTGCCATGGCCACCAGGTAGCGAGTGGTGCAGGTGGAGAGGCCGCACTTTCCCCGGGACAGGATCACAATCGCCACTAAATTCACTGCGGAAAGAGAAGGGAACGGACACTGGGCATTTACACAACACCGTCTCCGGGGCTGACTAAACACCGGCTCGACTTTCAGCTCAAGACCAGGAGTTTTGGAGTCGGTGCGCGGCTGCTGCAAGTTGAACAATGTCAGAACCGGCTCCGACTGTGACAGACCTGCCTGCCTGGTGAACCCTGGTGCTGCTCACAGTCTCTGATGGGGCCGCTTTCACAGACCTAACCGTGAGCCGCCGGCCGTGTTTAACCAGGGCTCTGGGAACTGGGCATCTGATGGGGACGAGGAGGCTTCCAGAGGGAAGGCAGGGACAACATGGAATCCGGCAGCAGAGTGGCTCCGTTAATGGATTCATTCCACAGTGAGTTCAGTTCAGTAACAACACACACACACACACACACACACACACACGCCGGTAGATTCGCGGCCACTGGTCCAGGAGATGGATACAATTATTGACCAACAGGCTGTGGGTGGTATCCGACTGTGACGGACATATTCCACAGTGAGTGAGACACAGTGTCCACAGGAGCGGCTGTTCACTCTGATCAATAACTCAGTCACAGTGAACTTCACAATGTGAACCACTCTCTCCCAGTCCCACCGACCCGGAGAGCTGCCTGCCTGCCTGTCCCGAGCACTGGGACAACTCTGGGCAAGGTGCCACTGAAGGCAAGAACAACATTCTAGTGGCTCCCGGCCGGCAGCAGTGAGAGAAAAAGTAGGTTAGTTTCAACTGCCTGAAAATAAGACAAATCACAGCAGCGTTAATTCACAAATATTTCACTGAGAGGATTGATATTCTTCACATATTCTTGTACAACGATCATCAGTTGGGAACTTGTAACATGATGAGAATCAGGTCATCACCAGTTAACACACGGATGGACGGATGGAGTTATAAAACTTGAATTGTTCTGCTCACTTACCAGGGACTCCAACAGCAGCAATGATCACGTACAGAATTTTCTCCAGACGCCAATATTCATAAAGATGCTGCCCCATTTTCTGTGCCCAGTGACGTGTCCCCGTGAGCTACCGGTAACGTCTCGGAATGAAATGCTGCGGCAGAACATTCCTGGAGATGTTATACCATTTTCCGTCTCCACCGGGTCAGTGAAATTACAACAGAGTTTAAAAATAGAGATTTAGAAATGATTCACAAACAGATGACATCAGCCGAGTGAAATCCCTGCTGAGGCGGACAGATTGTGATTTATTCAGGGAATTGATTGAGAAACTCCAAAGGCTGGGAATTGTGGCGATAGACACTGAGGGATGGAAATTGGGAGCGGCGGCATTGTTCCAGCAAAGGGGATATTGTTTCAAACTCCATCAGATCCAACTCTCAACCTCATGTTGTTTGTCTGATTTCCTTCAATCCGTTTCACTCAGCAAGGCAATGCCAAATTCCAGGGACACTCTCAGGGCTTCTGTTGCCCGGTTTGAATATGGACTGAACTGGGCGACCTTTGTCCACAGGTTGAGGCATTTGTTCAACAGATCACCTTGGACTAAAATGCCCCCTCTCCACTCTGCTTCAACAGATCACGTCGCCGTATCATATGATCGCACTCAATATGGTCGCGGTTTCACTGACTGTGACCTCAACCCCACACTCCCGCTGACTGACAACGGGAACCATTCACTCCCTGCTTGCCTGGAATAGATCTGACTACACCATGGGACAATAACATTCTCTGCCTTCATCTGAGGAGGAACGACCCAGAGACTCACGACACTCAGAGAACAGAAACATTGCCGCCTTAGAAATGTCCTAAACCTAAATAAAACGCCGAATGATGCAGCACCTCTCCCTTCTCTATTTCTCTCTCCCTCCATTCTTACTGCTTTCACTCTCACTGAAATGTGACTCTCTCTCCTACGCTCTCTATTCCCCCTCTCTGGTCTGCCCTCTCTCCGTCCACTGATGGAGCGAATCACAGTGGGATAGTACTGATGTTGGGATAAAATAGGGCAGAACTGACGCAGTGACACACTGTGGTGGTACTAATGGAGGGACCGACTGTGGTGGTATTGATGGAGCGGCACACCGTGGTGGTACTGGTGGAGGGACAGACTGTGGTGGTACAGATGGAGGGACACACTGTGGTGGTACTGATGGAGGGACACACTGTGGTGGTATTCATGGAGGGACAGACTGCGATGGTACTGATGAAGGGACACACTGTGGTGGTACTGGTGGAGGGACCCAGTGTGTTGGTACTGATGGAGGAACACACTGTGGTGATACTGATGGAGGAACACACTGTTGTGGTACAGATGGAGGAGCACACTGCGGTGGTATTGATGAACAGACGCACGGTGGGGTACTGATGAAGGGGCACACTGCGGTGGTACTGATGGAGGGACACACTGTGGTGGTACAGATGGAGGAGCACTGTGTTGTGGTACTGATCGAGGAACACACTGCGGTGGTACTGATGGAGGAACACACTGTGGTGATACGGATGGAGGGGCACACTGTGGTGGTATTGATGGTGGGGCACACTATGGTGGTACTGATGGAGGGAGACACTGCGGTGCTACTGATGGAGGGACAGACTGTGGTAGTACTGATGAACTGACGCACTGCGGAGTAGGACAGATGGAATGACATTCTGTGGGGTAGTGCTGATGGAAGTGACAGTCTGAAGAAGGGTTTTGGCCTGAAACGTTGCCTATTTCCTTCGCTCCATAGATGCTGCTGCACCCGTTGAGTTTCTCGAGCACTTTTGTGTACCTGATGGAAGTGAAACTGTGGGCAGCACCATTGGAATAGCACTGATGCAGTGACACACCGTGGGGTGGTTTTACCGGAATGACACGCTGAGGGGTTGTCGTGATAGACAATAGACAATAAACAATAGGTACATGAGGAGGCCATTTGGCCCTTCGAGCCAGCATCGCCATTCACTTTGATCATGGCTGATCATCCCCAATCAGTATCCCGTTCCTGCCTTCTCCCAATAGGGTGTTTGCACGTAATGTCACTGGGTCAAAGGGCTTGACACACGGAGCCGCTCAATCTATGTGGAGGTCATCCGTCACTTCCAGTACATGTTATTAATGCAAGAAACGTGTACTTTCCGCCCTGTTAAAAAAACGCCAAAATGTTGTATTTTGCGCTGTACAAAATTATGGCAGTCGGGGTAAGTAAGTGTGAGAAACACGTACCCAACTTCAGAATTCCAAACGTGAAGCGAAATGAAGGTACTATCTACCGTCATTTCTCCTCACGTTTGGAATTCTGAAGTAGGCTAAATGTATCTGACGCTTATCCCGATTTCCATAATTATTTACAGCGCCAAAATTGGCACTTTCGGCGGTCGGGTTAACCATGTAACCATATAACAATTACAGCACGGAAACAGGCCATCTCGGCCCTTCAGGTCCATGCCGGACAACTTTTTTCCCTTAGTCCCACCTGCCTGCACTCATACCATAACCCTCCATACCCTTCTCATCCATATGCCTATCCAATTTATTTTTAATTGATACCAACGAACCTGCCGCCACCACTTCCACTGGAACCTCATTCCACACCGCTACCACTCTCTGAGTAAAGAAGTTCCCCCTCATGTTACCCCTAAACCTCTGTCCCTTAATTCTAAAGTCATGTCCTCTTGTTTGAATCTTCCCTATTCTCATAGGGAAAAGCTTGTCCACATCAACGCTGTCTATCCCTCTCATCATTTTAAAGACCTCTATCAAGTCCCCCCTTAACCTTCTGCGCTCCAGAGAATAAAGACCTAACTTATTCAACCTATCTCTGTAACTTAGCTGTTGAAGCCCAGGCAACATTCTAGTAAATCTCCTCTGTACCCTCTCTATTTTGTTGACATCCTTCCTATAATTGGGCGACCAAAATTGTACACCATACTCCAGATTTGGTCTCACCAATGCCTTGTACAATTTTAACATTACATCCCAGCTTCTATACCCAATGCTCTGATTTATAATGGCTAGCATACCAAAAGCTTTCTTTACCACCCTATCTATATGAGATTCCACCTTCAAGGAACTATGCACGGTTATTCCCAGTTCCCTCTGTTCAACTGTATTCTTCAATTCCCTACCGTTTACCATGTACGTCCTATTTTGATTTGTCCTGCCAAGGTGTAGCACCTCACATTTATCAGCATTAAACTCCATCTGCCATCTTTCAGCCCATTTTTCCAACTGGCCTAAATCACTCTGTAGACCTTGGAAATCCTCTTCATTATCCACAACACCCCCTATCTTGGTATCATCTGCTTACTTACTAATCCAATTTACCACCCCTTCATCCAGATCATTGATGTACATGACAAACAACAAAGGACCCAACACAGATCCCTGAGGCACCCCACTAGTTACCTGCCTCCAACCCGACAAACAGCCATCCACCATTACCCTCTGGCTTCTCCCATTCAGCCACTGTTGAATCCATCTTGCTATTCCTGCATTCATACCCAACAGTTGAACCTTCTTAACCAACCTTCCATGAGGAACCTTGTCAAAGGCCTTACTGAAGTCCATATAGACAACATCCACTGCCTTACCCTCGTCAATTTCCCTAGTAACCTCTTCAAAAAATTCAAGAAGATTAGTCAAACATGACCTTCCAGGCATAAATCCATGTTGACTGTTCCTAATTAGACCCTCTTTATCCAGATACTTATATATATTATCTCTAAGTATCTTTTCCATTAATTTGCCCACCACTGAAGTCAAACTAACCGGTCCATAATTGCTAGGTTTAGTTTTAGAACCCTTTTTAAACAATGGAACAACATGCGCAGTACGCCAATCCTCGGGGACTATTCCCGTTTCTAATGACATTTGAAATATTTCTGTCATAGCCCCGGCTATTTCTACACTAACTTCCCTCAATGTCCTAGGGAATATCCTGTCAGGACCTGGAGACTTATCCACTTTCATATCTTTCAAAAGTGTCAGTACTTCTTTTACTTTGAAACTCATAGTACCCATAGCTACTCTACTAGTTTCCCTCAGCTCACATAATTCAATATCCTTCTCCTTGGTGAATACCGAAGAAAAGACATTGTTCAATATCTCCCCCATCTCTTTTGGCTCTGCAGATAGCTGTCCACTCGGTCTCTCCAATGGACCAATTTTATCCCTTGTTATCCTTTTGCTATTAATATAGCTGTAGAAACCCTTAGGATTTACTTTCACCTTACTTGCCAAAGCAACCTCATATCTTCTTTTAGCTTTTCTAATTTCTTTCTTAAGGTTCTTTTTACATTCATTATACTCCTCAAGCACCTCATTTACTTAATGCTGCCTATAATTATTGTAGATCTCCCTCTTTTTCCGAACAAGATGTCCAATTTCCCTTGAAAACCAGGGCTCTTTCCAATTTTTACGGGCCCTCTACGCTGTCATTGCTTACCTGCAGTTCATCGCGTGTAATCCACTTGGGGTAGCGCTGCAACAGCAAGAGTCATGGGTCGTGACCCGACTGCCGTGAAACCTCCCCAGATCTCCTGATTCCGCTATCTTTAAGAGCCCTATCTAGCTCTCTCTTTAAAGCATCCAGAGAACCAGCCACCACCGCTCTCCGAGGCAGAGAATCCCACAGACTCACAACTCTCTTTGAGAAAAAAGTGTTTCCTCGTCTCCGTTCTAAATGGCGTACTCCTTATTCTTAAACTGTGGACCCTGGTTCTGGACTCCCCCAATATCGCGAACATGCTTCCTGCCTCTAGTGTGTCCAATCCATTAACAATGTACTTGTTTCAATGAGATCCCCTCTTATCCTTATTATCTGAATGGTGGCCGATTAGGAAAAGGGGAGATGGATCGAGACCTGGGAGTTTTGATGCACCAGTCATTGAAAGTATCCATGTAGGTGCAGCAGGCAGTTAAAAAGCGAATGATATGTTGGCATTCATAGCAGAAAGATTTGAGTATAGGAGCAGGGAGGTTCTACTGCAGTTGTACAGGGTTTTTGTGAACCCACGCCCGGAGTATTGCGTACAGTTTTGGTCTCCAAATCTGAGGAAAGACATTCTTGCCATAGAGGGGTACAGAGAAGGTCCACCACACTGATTCCTGGGATGGCAGGACTTTCATATGAAGAAAGACTGCATAGACTCGGCTTGTACACGCTAGAATCTAGAAAATTGAGGGGGGATCTTAGAAACGTACAACATTCTTAAGAATTTGGACAGGCTAGATGCAGGAAGATTGTTCCCGATTTTGGGGAGGTCCAGAACAAGGCGTGACAGTTTAAGGATAAGGGGGAAATCTTTTAGGACCGAGATGAGGAAAACATTTTTCACACAGAGAGGGGTGAATCTTTGGAATTTTCTGCCACAGAAGGTAGTTGAGGCCAGTTATTGGCTATGTTTAAGAGGGAGTTAGATGTGGCCCTTGTGGTTAAAGTGGTCAGAGGGTGGGGTAGTATTGATGGGGTGACTCACCGAGGTGGAGCATTGATGAAGTGACACACTGTGGGGTAATACTGATGCAGTGACACACTATGCGCATTACTGATGGGTGAGATATTGTGGGGTGGTACACATGTAGTACTGAAGAAGTGATAAATGTATGGTAGCACAAATGGAGTGACACTCTGTCGGGTAAATAGACACAAAATGCTGGAGTATATCAGCGGGACAGGCAGCATCACTGGAGAGAAGGAATGGGTGACTTTTCGGTGCGAGATCCTTCTTCAGACTGATGTCACAGGAGTGGGCGGTAATGTAGTCGGAGACAGTGAGACTGGCGGGAGAACTGGGAAGGGGAAGCGGATGGAGAACGATGGAAAGCAAGGGCTACTTGATGTTAGAGAAGTCAATGTTCATACCGCTGGTGTGTGACCGACCCTAATGAAACGTGAGGTGCTGCTCCATCAATTCGCGCTGGACCTCACTCTGACAATGGTGGAGGCCCAGGACACCACGCACTGTGGTTGTCCTGATGGAGTGGCATAGTTTGGTGTAGTGATGATGGACCAACAGAATGTGGAGTAATATTGGTGGGGTGACAGGCTGTGGGGTAGCACTGATGTATGACATATTCTGGAGTAGTTCTGACGGAGGGACACACTTTGGGGTAGTAGTGATGGAGTGACGTACTGTGGGATGATACTGCTGGAATGATAACCTGTCAGGTGGGTCTGTTGGCGACACATTGTGGGGAGGTCCTGATGGAGTGAAAAACAGTGGGGTATTAATGATGGATTGACACATTGTGGAGTAGTAGCGATGGAGTTACACACTGGAATAGTGCTGAAGGGGTCACACACTGTGGGATATTACTGATGGAAAGGCACACTGTGGGTTGGTTCTGATGGAGCCACTCTGTGGGGTGGAACTGATGAATCGACCCACTGCGAGATCGTACTGATGGAGTGACATAGCCTGGGGTAGAGCTGATGTAATAACATGCAGTGGATAGTACTGATGGATTGATGCACTGTGAGACAGTACTGATGGAGTGATATTATGGGATGGTACTCATGGAGTGACACACTGTGGGGTAGTACTGATGGACTGACACACACTGTGGGATAGTACTTATGGACTGACACACACTGTGGGATAGTACTGATGGAGTGTCACACTGTGGAGCAGTACAGATGGAGTGCTACACTGTGGGGCAGTACTGATATAGTGATGCACTGTGTGTAAGTACTGATGTTAAGGCATGCTGTGGTATAGGGCTGACAGGGTGACACTGTGGCACAGTAATGATGGACAGACATTGTGTGATTGGGCTGATGGAGTGGCACACTGAAGGATAGTTCTGACGGAGTGACAAACGTCGGGGTAACATTGATGGACTGACACACGGTGGGGAAGTACAGATGGGGTGACAGACTGGGGAGCCTCACTGGCGGAGTGACACGATTTGTGGTAGTCCTGATGGAGAGGCAAACGCCGGGGTAGTACTGATGGTGTGACACACTATGGGGTGGTACTGGGACTGACACACATTGGGATAGTGCTGATGGAGCGATAAACTGTGGAGTAGTCCTGATGGAGAGACAAACCTTGGGGTAGTGTTACGGGTCCCATGGATGGGCACCGTAAAGCAGGTAGATAACCTGTATAAAAGCAGGTGTGAGATAGCAAGTGAGGACACAGTGCATCTTAATTCATCCCCAGATTGCTTCTGCTGGTTGTCTTATTCAATAACCATGTAAACACAAAACATTGCTCTTATCATTGGTTCAGTCATCCATTTTGTCTCTCCCTAACACACCCATGTTGTTACAGTTTCAATCACAGCCCGTTCTTGCCTATGTTTCCCTTGTATTTAATACACTCTCTGTGCGATTTACACACTTGTATTTTTGATTTTACACTTCAATAAATATTATTAGGCACTTAATTAACCTTGATTGCACATTTCCAGCAACATGCTGAAAGTTGACATTTGGCCTTTTATCTATGCCATATCCTCATTACAACGTATGCAACCACCACAGGTTATGGAATTACCTAATAAGAAACATGCCCATGCTGCACGTTATTATATCTTCCAACACAGCACACAGAAACATTAACAACCAGTAACCCAATAACTTCAACATTCTTAACACCCAAAACAACACAAAAACTTCACCCAGCCATATTCAAACCCCAAAAGTGCATATTTGTGTGGTCCTGACAGTCTACCGACCTGTATAAAAGCAGGTGTGAGATAGCAAATGAGGACACAGTGCGTCTTCATACATCCCCAAATTGCTTTTGCCGAGATGGGGGGAAGTGGCTTGCTTTTTCCAGTCCCCGCAGCAACTGGAGTGACACAGACGTTCCCCCTCACTGCTGCACATTATAAACTGTCAATGCACCATCAAATAAATTAAATCAAGGTGGGCACATCGTCTTAGTAGCGTCACACGCTCCCCAACAACATAAGTGGCTCCTGACACTTATTTCAAATCACAAGTGTCCATTGAAAATAATCAACAATCTCTCACAGACTCAAAATATTTACAATATTCAAAATCTTCAACTATAAAAAATATTTGACTCTAGTTTGATTACATCACCACAGTTCATTCTCAATACCCTGTACCGTACATGGCAAGTATGAATATTGGACCATGGGTGCCCACTGGAATGATGGCCTAAACAGTGGGTGAGTAGATGGCATGGGGTACGTGCCAATAGTGTTCACAGCAGGAAATGGGTGATAGGTCGGATGACAAAGGGATGAGCAGGTGAGCCTTTGTACTGGCCGTCTTTCCCTTGTGGCCGTCTCAGTGTAAAAGGGGATCCAGGTTCAGAGTGTGAGAGAGAGAGCTCCTCGAGGTCTGCAACAATCTTATCATCTTGTTCAGTGTCATGGGGAATGTCCTGATCATCCTCCTGTTGTAGTTCGCCCTCATCTGTTAAGTGGCTTTTCCATCGATCCTGTGGCTGTATTTCAGCTTCTGGTGGTCTCAAGTCCATTTCAGGTGATATTTGGTCCACCGTCCGTTCTTGACATCTTCCATGTTTTCCGACTGATATGAATGTATCTTCATCCCGGTGTTGGGTCACTCGAGTGGGTGTTCTTTGTGCTTGCTCATGTTGGATTCTGGCAGGTTTATTAGGAGTCTGAGCCGGCATTCTCTCAGGCGTAGCTGCTGTCATTGCGTCAGCCCGACTTAGGGGTATCCTCAACCAATAACCTCCTCGTGACTCATCATCCGAGTCAGATGTCTCTGCATTCTCGCTTCTGTCTCTTATGTCACTCTTTCTCAGCTGAGGTTTCCTTTGCGTCTGTGGCTTTGAAGTTGGTTTGGTCTGCTGCGATGGGAATTCCACTGGTAAATCATTGACCAGTAAAAGCAGGTTTCTATGCAGCGTCCTCAGTCTCCCTTTGCCATCGTTTTCTGGATGAATAACCTACACTGGGTTGTCTGAGACTTGTTCCTTCACTACATATATCCTCTTTTCCCAGTAGGAACGTAGTTTCCCAGGCCTGCCTCGCTCTCCCAGATTTCTAACAAACACTCTATCCCCAGGCTTCAGGACCACTCCTCTCACCTTCTGATCATAGTAGGACTCTCCATTTGCACTTGAAGCCAGACTGTTGTTGTTAGCAATGCGGTATGCTTCCGCCATACTTTTCTGCCACTTCTCAGCATAACCTTTTTTGCGTCACTGGATCTATTTCTTCAGCCAACCCAAACAAGAGATCCACAGGAAGGCGAGGGTGTCGACAATAGAGAGGATAGTTAGGAGAATAGCAAGTGGACTCATGGCGGGTGCAGTTATACGCATGTACAACCTGTGGGAGATGTTCTTTCCATGTCTCCGTTTCTATGTCTGTCAGAGTTTGCAGCATCTGCAGCAAGGTTCGATTGAATCGCTCTGCTGGATTACTTTGCGGGTGATATGGGGATGTTCGGGAATGTCCTACTCCAGAGAGCTGGCCAAGGGTTCGAAACAGTTCATTCTCGAATTCACGTCCTTGGTCAGATGAAGCTTGTTTGGGAATCCGAAACGTGGTACAAAGTCATTGTAAATCCGTTCTGCTGCCGTCCGGCCAGACTTGCTTTTTTGTAGGCTAGGCCTGAGCAAACCTTGTAAAATGGTCAATTACTACTAGGATGTACTCATAACCCCTTTGCTCTTTTCCAGGTGTAAGAAGTCGATACAAACCATTTCCAGGGGTGAGTTAGACTTCAGACCGCTCATTGGTGCACGCACATGCACTGTAGGCTTCTTCTGTTTGATGCAACTGCACTTCTTTGTTACATAGTCCTCGACACACCTTTTCATGTAGGGCCAGTAAAACCTCTCCCTGGCGAGGTGAGGAACTCTATCCATGCCCACATGTCCCTTTAATACCACGGGTTGGTATTTCAGAGGTAGTACTAATTGTTTCCTACTTGTTGTTCTTCGGTACAGCAATCCATCCTCGATGTGCAACATGCTCCACTCATGCAGAAGCTTGCATGCGGTTCCTTTCACAGCCCTTCTGATGTCGTCTGTCAATTTGCTGTTCATCTCTTTGAGCTTTAAGATCTCTCCTATCTCGGGATCCTCTCTTTGAGTTTGGACCACGTCGTCATGACTAATGCTGTGTAGAGGGGTGCGGGGCTGTAGGACAACATCTTGAGAGGAGACAGCAAGAGCGGCTATCCATGCCACATCTTTCCTCGGGGCTGCTTGACTTCCTTCCCAAGCTGCATTCACTACATCCTGCGACAACTCCTCTGTGCACGTTGACATGTACTGGTCAATATCAAGAGGGGCTCGGGACAGAGTATCTGCGTCCGTGTTGACTCTTCCTGGTCTGTACCTGATGTCAAAATGGAAGTCTGACAGTTCCCCCACCCACCGGTGACCAACCTCATTGAGTTTGACAGTGCTAATGATGTAAGTCAGTGGGTTGTTGTCAGTGAAGATGGTAAAGTGTGGAGCATAATAGAGGTAGTCCCTAAATTTCTCGCACACTGCCCACTTCAGTGCAAGGAACTCCAACTTGCCACTATGCATATGGTAGTTCCTCTCTGCTGCTGTCAAAGTCCGTGACCCATACCCAATGACTCGCAGCTTTCTCTCATGTTGCTGGTAGAGAACAGATCCTAGACCTTGCTCTGTTGCATCGGTATGCAAGACGAAAGGGCTGTCGAAGTTTGGGTATGCCAAAACCGGTGGATGTGTCCACATGTCAATCAGTCTCTCCAGTACACTTTGATGTTCAGCAGTCCACTTGTGGGTGCCCTGGATGACAGTTGGGGTCCCTTGGCTTTACCTTGTCGAGACTGGACTTGAATTGAGGATTTCCCTTGGAGCATCTCATACAAAGGCTTTGCTATCTTTGAGAAGTTTTGAACGTATGTCCTGTAGTAACTGAGAAAGCCGAGAACCCTTCTCAAATCACCTACCGTCTGTGGTGTTTCGTCTTTCAAACCAAGCACAAGGGCCTTGGATTCAACTCGAATACCGTTAGCAGAGACAAGGCGGCCAACATAGCGAACGTCTTGCTTGAACAACTCACACTTTTCAGACCGGAGCTTTACCCCTTGATGTTGCAAAGCTTGGAGACCTTGCGGACCACTTCCACGTGATCTTCAAATGACCGCGAGTAGCAGAGGATGTCATCGAGGTAGGGTATACAGCACTCATCCCTCAGAGAACACAACATCTCCTCCATAACTCTCTGGAATGCTGCTGGCACTTTTGATAGAAACATAGAAAAATACGAGCAGGAGTAGGCCATTCGGCCCTTCGAGCCTGCACCGCCATTTAATGTGATCATGGCTGATCATCCACCTCAGTATCCTGTACCTGCCTTCTCTCCATACCCCCTGATCCCTTTAGCCACAAGTGCCAAATCTGACGCCCTCTTAAATATAGCCAATGAACTGGCCTGAACGACCTTCTGTGGCAGACAATTCCAGAGACTCACCACTCTCTGTGTAAAGAATGTTTTCCTCATCTCGGTCCTAAAGGAATTCCCCTTTATCCTTAGACTGTGACCCCTTGTTCTGGACTCCCCCAATATCGGGAGCAATCTTCCAGCATCTAGCTTGTCGAACCCCTTAAGAATTTTGTAAGTTTCTATAAGAGCCCCCCTCAATCTTCTAAATTCCAGCGAGTTCAAGCCGAGTCTATCCAGTCTTTCCTCATATGAAAGTCCTGACATCCCAGGAATCAGTCAGGTGAATCTTCTCTGTACCCCCTCTATGGCAAGAATGTATCTTCTCAGATTTGGAGACCAAAACTGTACGCAATACTCCAGGTGTGGCCTGACCAAAACCCTGTACAACTTCTGTAGAACCTCCCTGATCCTATACTCAAATCCTTTCGCTATGAATGCGAACATACCATTTGCTTTCTTCACTGCCTGCTGCACCTGCATGACTACTTTCAATGACTGGTGTACCATGACACCCAGGTCTCGTTGCATCTCCCCTTTTCGTAATCTGTCACCATTCAGATAACAGTCTACCCTCATGTTTTTGCCACCAAAGTGGATAACCTCACATTTATCCACATTACACTGCATCTGCCATGCATCTGCCCATTCACTCATCCTATCCAAATCACCCTGCGGCCTCCAAGCATCCTCCTCACACCTAACTATATCCCCCAGCTTGGTGTCATCTGCAAATTTGGAGATATTGCATTGAATTTCCTCGTCCAAATCATTAATATATATTGTAAATAGCTGGGGTCCCAGCACTGAGCCTTGCGGTACCCCACTAGTCACTGCCTGTCATTCTGAAAAGGACCCGTTTAATCCTACCCTTTGCTTCTGTCTGCTAGCCAGTTCTCTATCCACATCAATACTGAACCCCGAATACCGTGTGCTTTATGTTTGTATGCTAATCTCTTATGTGGGACCTTGTCGAAAGACTTCTGAAAGTCCGGATATAACACATCCACTGGTTCTCCCATATCCACTCTACTAGTTACATCCTCAAAAAAATGCTATCAGATTTGTCAGACATGATTTACCTTTTGTAAATCCATGCTGACCTTGTCCAATGATTTCACCACTTTTCAAATGCGCTGCTATCCCATCTTTAATAACTGACTCTAGCAGTTTCCCCACTACCGATGTTAGACTAACTGGTCTGTAATTCCCCGCTTTCTCTCTCCCTCCTTTTTTAAAAAGTGGGATTACATTACCTACCCTGCAATCCTCAGGTACTACTCCAGAATCTAAGGAATTTTGAAAAATTATCATTAATGCATCCACTATTTCTTTGGCTACGTCGTTGAGTACTCTGGGATGCAGCCTATCTGGCCCTGGGGATTTAGCGGCCTTCAATCCGTTCAATTTACCCAACACCACCTCCCGGCTAACCTGGATTTCACTCAGTTCCTCCATCTTATTTTACCCCCGTTCCACTGCTATTTCCGGCAGATTATTTATGTCTTCCTTAGTGAAGACAGAACCAAAGTAGTTATTCAATTGGTCTGCCATGTTCTTGTTTCCCATTATCAATTCACCTGTTTCTGACTGCAAGGGACCAATATTTGTTTTAACTAGTCTCTTTCTCTTCACATATCTATAAAAACTTTTGCAGTCAGTTTTTATGTTCCCTGACAGTTTCCTTTCATAATCTATTTTCCCTTTCCTAATGAAGCCCTTTGTCCTCCTCTGCTGGATTCTGAATTTCTCCCAGTCCTCCGGTAGGCTGCTTTTTCTGGCCAATTTGTATGCCTCATCTTTTGTTTTTATACTATCCCTGATTTCCCTTGTTATCCATGGATGCACCAGCTTCCCTGATTTATTATTTTCCCAAACTGGTATGAACAATTTTTGTACTTCATCCATGCAGTCTTTAAATACCTTCCATTGCACATCCTCTGTCAACCCTTTAAGAATCACCTGCCAGTCTATCTTTGCCAATTCACATCTCATACCTTCAAAGTTTCCTTTGTTCAAGTTCAGAACCCTTGTTTCTGACTTAATTGTGTCATTCTCCATCCTAATGAAGAACTCAACCATATTATGGTCACTCTTGCCCAAGGGGCCACGCACAACGAGACTGCTAACTAACCCTTCCTCATTACTCAATACCCAGTCTAGAATAGCCTGCTCTCTCGTTGGTTCCTCCACATGTTGGTTGAGAAAACTATCCCGCATACATTCCAAGAAATCCTCTTCCTCGGCACCCCTGCCAATTTGATTCACCCAATCTACATGCAGATTGAAGTCACCCATTATAACCGTGTTACCCTTGTTGCACGCATTTCTAATTTCCTGTTTGTTGCCATTCCCAACTCCAATACTACTGTTAGGTGGCCTGTACATAACTCCCACAAGCGTTTTCTGCCCTTTAGAGTTTCGCAGCTCTACCCATATCGATTCCACATCCTCCACGCTAATATCCTTCCTTTCTATAGCATTAAGCTCCTCTCTCACCAGCAACACTACCCCACCTCCTTTTCATTTTCGTCTATTCCTCCTGAATATTGAATATCCCTGGATCCCTTGAATATTCCAGATATGGGTAGAGCTGCGAAACTCTAAAGGGCAGAAAAGACCCGCTGCAGAATATTCATCCCCTTCTTTCCAACATCATTTGTGCCAACATGCACGACCGCTTCTGGCTGTTCACCTTCGCCCTTGAGGACTGTCTGCACTCTGTCCGTGACATCCTGGATCCTGGCACCAGGAAGGCAGCACACCATCCTCGAATCCCGTCTGTTGCCGCAAAAACCCCTGTCCGCACCTCTCACAATGGAGTCTCCAACTCCAATGGCGTTGCCCGACTTTGGCCTCTTTGGTTTTGGCAAAACAGCCATTTTTGTTTTGCAAGCCAGTCCACCGCTCAGTGAGATACCGTCTTCTGTCCCGGCAGCTTCCACGTGGGTGAACCTGTTCACAAGAGGTACAACACCCGGGGACCTTTGCATTCCATGTTTTCCTCCCTTTCTCACCGTCACCCACCTTCTCTCTTCTAGTGCCTTTGGGTGTAACAATCTTACTGTAGGACTTGTCGAGAAACGACGCAGTTTCTCGGATGATCCTGAGGTCATCCACTTGTTTCTCCAGTTCCCCAACACGGTACTTCAGGAGCTGTACCTTGATGTACTTCTCACATTTGTAGCAGCCAGAGGCACCAGCAGTGTCCTTGACCTCCCACATACTGCAAGCATCACACTGCATCAGCTTGTTTGACATATCCTTATTTTGCCTCGGTCTCTCACTATCCAGTGTTTTGCGCAGCCTCCTCTCCGAAGACTCTCGAGCCAAAGACTCAAACTTTGCTCAAGACTGTCGAGCCAAAGACTCACACTTTACTCAAGACTCTCGAGCCAAAGACTCACACTTTACTCACAGACTCTCGAGCCAAAGACTCACACTTTACTCACAGACTCTCGAGCCAAAGACTCGCGCTTTACTCACAGGGAACTTCCCTCACTGCCGCTCCCTAAGACCTGCCTTGCTTATATTGACTATTAAATTGCCTAATTTACAAACCAAATTCCTCAGTTTTCAACTGTTTTTCCCCTCTGACTCACTGACAACTCTCCCCCCACTCGGGCTAGAGCCAATCAGTGCATTCTCCTGCTTCTCTTTGTTGCTGTTGCTTCAAAATCCACGAGAACATAGATACATCGATATATAGACAATAGGTGCAGGAGTAGGGCCTTCGAGCCAACACCGACATTCAATGTGGTCATGGCATATCATCCACAATCAATGCCCCGTTCGTGCCCATTCTATCTTGGTCCAGTTGGCCCAAAGAGTTCTTTTGAATCTAACGTTCTTTTGAATGCATCCAGTGAATTGGCCTCTACTGCCTTCTGAGTCAGATAATTCCACAGATTCACAACTCTCTGTCTGTACAAGTTTTTCATCATCTCAGTTCTAAACGGCCTACCTCTTACTCTTAAACTGTGGACCCTAGTTCTGGATTTTCCTAACATCGGGAACATGTTTGCTGCATCTAGCGTGCCTAATCCCTTAATAACTTTATATGTCTCATCCTTCTAATTCCAGTGAATGCAAGGCCAGATGCTCCATGCTTTCATCATATGCCAGTCCCTCCATCTCGGGGATTTACCTCGTGAACCTATGCTGCACTCCCTTATTAGCAAGAATGTCCACCCTCAAATCAGGAGACCAAAACTGCATTCAACACTCTAGCTGTGGTTTCACCGGGGCGATATACAACTGCAAAAGGACCTGTTTGCCGCTATACTCAACTCCTCTCGTTATGAAGGCCAACATGCCATTAGCTTTCTTCATTGCCTGATGGACGTGCATGCTTACTTTCAGTGACCGGTGCACAAAGACACCTAAGTGGAAGTTGTACTTCCACTTTTCCTAACCTGACACGATTCAAATAATAATCTGCCTTCCCGTTCTTGCCACCAGTGGATAACCTCCCGTTTATCCACATTACATTGCGTCTGCCATGCATCTGCCCACTCACCCAACCTGTCCAAATTACCCTGCATCCCCATGGCATCCTCGACACAGTTCACACTTCAAACTGCAGCTTTGTGTGATCTGCAAATTTGCTCATGTTACTTTTAATACCTTTATCTAAATCAATAATCTATATTGTAAATAGCTGCCGTCCATTTTTCTATCCATATCAATCATCAAAACCAATACCATGTGCACTAATTTCCCTACTCAACAGCCAAAAATCTGTAGCCTCCCTTTGATCTGGTATTTTGTTGGTTCACATGCTTGCTCAATGGTGTTTTATCATTAATGTTTTATTATTATTAATGTTTAGTGTTTTCTGAGTCATTCGTAACTGTCACTGTATGTCATGTTGTTACTTGTGGGCGAAGCACCAAGGCAAATTCCTTGTAAGTGAATACTTGGCCAATAAACGTACTTACTTAAATTTCAACATAAACTAATATCCTGTGTGGGAGCTGAACAAATGCTTTCTGAAAGTCCAGGTACATTACATCCACTGGCTCCCCCTTGTCCATCTTACTTGTTGCATCCTCAAAATTAATAATGCAATGCTTCTGCAAACTATGAGACATTCCGCCTGTTTCATTGTGCTGTAAACACTGCAGATGACAGGTGATTTAGGATTTGGCGTCAGGTTTAGGATATTACAGGCATATGTACCGATGTACAGTGAAAACACATTGTTCTGCATGCCATCCAAACAGTTTACATATATCATATATAGACATTATCGGTTTAAACGCGATGACACAGGGGCACTGGTCGTGTGGATCCACTCAGAATGTGGTTGCTATATGGATTCACAGAGCGGGTGACATACATATAATATTTGGTGTACGGGACCAACATAACCACATATTTATCCATATTATACTGCATCTGCCACGCATCTGCCCACTCACTCAACCTGTCCAGGTCACCCTGCAACCTCCTAACATCCTCTTCACAGTCCACACAGCCACCCAGCTTTGTGTCATCCGCAAACGTGCTAGTGTTGCTCCTAATTCCATCTTCCAAATCATTAATGTATATGGTGAACAGTTGCGGCCCCAACACCGAGCCTTGCGGCACTCCATTCGCCACTGCCTGCCATTCTGAAAAGGACACGTTTACTCCTACACTTTGCTTCCGGTCTGCCAACCAATTTTTTATGCATGAAAACACCCTACCCCAATACCGTGTGCTCTAATTTTAGTCATCAGTCTCCCGTGCGGGGCCTTATCAAAGGCTTTCTGAAAGTCTAGATACACTAAATCCACTGGCACCCCTTCACAATGGGCTAAAGGGGATTGAATAATGCCCTAGCATATGAAGGGACCGTTCATATGTAATGTAACGGAGGAAATGGACCAATTCTTAAGTCTTGTGATGCGCGCTTACAAACATCTCTAGCTTTTGGCAGATAGGTGTTGGGGAAAGAAAAATACTGACTGTGATTTTCCAAGTCTTTGCTTTTGTTGGGTGTTTGGATAAGGTAATGCAGCGTGAAGTGCAGGTGAAGACTATGATTGGTCTGGGCTCTGTAATGGGCTGGGCTATATTTACAGCCCTCTGCAATATCTCGCTGTCTTGACATAGTTGTTTCCAAAACAAGCTACGATGCAACGTGACAATAAGCCTTTTTACAGTACTTTTGCAAGAGTAACAGGAGACATGACAAATATATTTTAATTTTCATTTGTGTGCCTTCTCGGGTGTCGAATCAATGTGATTGCACCACGTCAGACTGGCAATTTTGAAAGGAACCTGAAGGAAATACTTTACACTCCGACGGTGGTGGGTATATGGAACAATCTGTCTGAGGATTTAGTTGTGAAGTGTTCTGCAGCAAGCACGTTAGGAAATATCGGTGACAATTCACCATTAGTAAGAAATAGATAGGTAGTTGTTGAGCAATAAATGTTGAGCAGTAACTGATTCTGGAATATTGTTCAGGTGCGCCGACGAGCATCACCGGTGTTCGCTGAATTGTGCTTTGAAAAATGATGCCACGCTGCCCGCGTTTCATCAATATCGGAGTTCTGATGAGATCATTAACTTCTGAAATTACACATTTTCCCTTTGTCCGCCGATGTCTTCTGTCATCCGAGTAAATCATGTCTCCCTTTTATATTTCAGATGCCGTTGAATTAGTACGGTCCGCTGTACACCAGCATGTTTATTGTGTTCTTACACCAGTTCCCCACACTTCACCTTCTCTTCGCATTTGTCCAACAATCCATTGGTGGTTAACAGCCATTCATGTAACCATATAACCATATAGCAATTACAGCACGGAAACAGGCCATCTCGGCCCTTCTAGTCCGGGCCGAACACTTACTCTCACCTGGTCCCATCTACCTGCACTCAGACCATAACCCACCATTCATTTCCCGTCCATATACCTATCCAATTTATTTTTAAATGATACAATCAAAACTGCCTGGAAGCTCATTCACTGGAAACTCATTCCACACAGCTACCAATCTCTGGGTAAAGAAGTTCCCCCTCATGTTACCCCTAAACTTTTGACCCTTAATTCTCAAATCATGTCCTCTTGTTTGAATCTTCCCTACTCTCAAAGGAAACAGCATATCGACGTCAACTCTGTATATCCCTCTCATGGTTTTAAAGACCTCTATCAAGTCCCCCCTTAACCTTCTGCCCTCCAAAGAATAAAAACATATCTTGTTCAGACTTTCTCTGTAACTTAGTTGCTGAAAGCCAGGCAACATTCCAGTAAATCTCCTCTGTACTTGTTTTTGTTGACATCTTTCCTATAATTTGGCGACCTTTGGCGATCTTTATCGATCATCACCTTCGATCATCACCTTCTCCTTTACATCATCACCGCCTGTGTCTCGTCTACAATCTTAGTCAGCGTCTAGTATGAACATTCCCGCTCTAATTAAAGTTATGTCTTATCTCACAGGTCATTTGGTCAGGTTAGTTCTATTATTATCACATGTAGCGAGCTGCAGTGGGAAGAGTTGTTTTGCATGCTACTCGCTTGGTTTAAATATCCCAGACACAAAGCAACCTATGTAAAGCCAAGTGCAATAGACCGGGTAAGTGGGAAGATACGGAATTTAGAATATCGTTCATGATACAGAATATCATGCTGAATGTGGTTCTATATTTCCACCGAATCCCGTTTTGTCCGGGTACTTGGAACAATGAACAATCGGTGCTCAAGCCACATTGCATAATTCCGGTCTACCGTTCTCCTCGGTGTTGCACCTTTGGAGGACTAGAGATCTGTGCAAACATAAAACCATCATTGAGCCTGATTTAAAATTCATATTCAACCGTGACGAGGTGCATAGCTAGAAATGTTAATGATGCGATGCTGCTATTAACTATGAGTCTTGCTTTGTGAACCATTCAGTTGCAAGGGGCATTAAGATGTAGGCTTCATGTTTAGGTGCATTAATCCCATGTATACTGAGGTGCATGATAAAGCAAAGGGGGAGATACAGAATGCAGAACATAGTTCGCAGCATGACAGCGCATATGTTCCATGGATAAATATCCACCAAGGTGGAGGGATGTTTCGAACAATACTCTGATAATGGAAGAGAATACATTATTCCTACGTCTAGTAGTGCGCTTTCGAGCGCTTGCACTTTCTACTGGATGGGAGAAGGGGTGGAAAGGAATAATCGTGTTGGGACACGGCTTTTATTACGTTTGTTGCTGTTGCGAGGCAGCGTGGTACACGTGGAGTCAGTTGTGCGGGATCTTGTCTGGGTGATGGACTGTGACACATCTAAAATATCTGTACAACTTCTAACCGTCTTTGGCAGAACATTTCACAAACACTGGGCATCCTTGACAGCTACGGAGATCATATCGGGCATTATTCTGCTGCTCGGGATCTTTTGGCGTGTATTCATCTGACCTGGCCTTCACCTGTGAAGGTCCATGTTTTCCGCTTGGTGAGCACTCGGATTGACGTCGTCGGCACACAGTCGCCCACTCACTTGCTGACAAAGACAATCACAGCAGTGGCGTATTCATTCAGGTTAACTGCTGAATCCCTGAATATGGATCAGTCCACTGACTCAGAGCAGTCGCGTAAGATATCATACGTCAGTTGACCACATGCTCACAACGTTCTTCATCGGACTCTTCTCCTTCAATCTTTGTTTGTAGGCAAGGAGCAGGAGCACAGCTGGGTGTTCTGATTTTCCAAAATATGAGCGAGAGACAGAGTAATAGGGAACATTCCCTACGGGATTGCTGAGGCGCGCCTGGGCGTGAGAACATATAGAATGTACTGAAGGGACACAGTGGGACAGGCCAATGCTCAGTAATGTTACTTGCTGCAGTTCGGCCATTTTATTGTTCATTTAGCTGGGTTGGTGGGTGTGGGTTCACGTGTTTTTCTTCTCACAAATGGTCGGAGTTATTTCATAGAGCCGTCAGGAACACACATGACCAACAGACAGAAACAGGAAAACACAAACCGAGACATGAATACTCACAGAGACAAGTAGAAACATTCTCAAAATGACGCAGGATCATCCCCCAATTCTACGTAATTTTGCCTTCTCCTGATTTTCCCATTTGCAGGCGCTCTCCCCTATTTCCAAGGTAGACAAAATGCTGGAGAAACTCAGCGGGTGAGGCAGCATCTATGGAGCGAAGGAATAGGCGACGTTTCGGGTCGAGACCCTTCTTCAGACTGACGTGGGGGGGGGGGGGGGCGATAGTAAGAAAGGAAGAGGCGGAGACAGTGGGCTGTGGGAGAGCTGGGAACGGGAGAAGGTGGAGAGAGAAAGCAAGGACTACCTGGAATTGGAGGTCAATGTTCATACAGCTGCGGTGTAAACTACTCAAACGTAATATGAGGTGTTGCTCCTCTAATTTGCGGTGGGACTCACTCTGGCCATGGAGGAGGCCCAGGACAGAACTTCGATTCGTAATGGGAGGGAGAGTTGAAGAGCTGTTCCCCAAATGCCAGTCAATGATAGATGATGTGCCGCAAGGCTCCGTGCTCCGATCCCAGTTAGTTACACTATATATTATCGATTTAGACGAGGGAATTAAATGTAACATCTCCATGTTTTCAGATGTCACAACGCTGGGTGGCTATGTGAGATGCGCAGTGAATACAATGAGGCTGCAGCATGACTTGGATAGGTTGGGTGAGTGGGAAGATGCGTGACAGATACAGTATAATGTACAAGAACGTGAGGCGTTCCACTTTGGTAGCATGGACAAGAAGGGAGATTATTATCTGAATTGTGTAGGAGCAAGGAAGTGCTACTGCAGTTGCACGGGACCATGGCGAGACCGTACCTGGCATATTGTGTACAGCTTTGGTCTCCTAATTCGAGGAAGGGGATTATGGTTATTAAGGTAGTACAGCGTAGGTTCTCCAGGTTAATTCCGGTAAGGCGGGACTGACATGTGATGAAAGAATGGATAGACTGGGCTTGTGTTCACTGGAATTTAGAATCATGTGAGGGGATCTTACAGAATCGTGTAAAATTCTTTAGGAATTCGGCAGCCTAGATGCAAGAAAAAATTTCCAATATTGGGGTAATCCAGATCCAGGGGCAACAGTTTAAGAATCAGGGGTAGGACATTTAGCACTGAGATGTAGATACACGTTTTCATCAATAGAGTTGCGAATCTATGTAGTTCTCTGCCCCAGAAGCAGTGGAGGCCAATTCAGTGGATGTTTTCAAGCGAGAGTTAGATTTAGCTTCTAAGGGATTTCGGAAGCAAGCAGGAACGGGGCACTGATTTTGGATGATCAGCCATGATAAAATTGAATGGTGGTGCTGGGTCCAAGGGCCGAATGCTCTACTCCTGCACCTATTTTGTATTTTTCTATGTTTCTATATTTCATTGATATCACATATTGATTGAGATGGTGCAATGTAGGATTAGTAAATTTACAAATAAGTACTAAGGCAAGTGTGGTGGTAGATTGCCAAGACGGATATGAATAATGACGTTGGGATTTTGATCAGCTGGGAAAGTTGGCGGTGGGAGAGCGCATGGTATTTAATTTGTATATATGTGATTTAGTTTGGTTGGTCGTGTCAGCTCTTCCTCAATGATATGTTCGACCCTTCCGAGCACTGTTGAGCAGGGAGATCGAGGAGTGCACGTCATATATCTCTGAATTTGGTGTCGAGGGTAGTTAAGATGGTAATAAAGATTTTGGCCCTATGTCTTTCACCAGTTGCGGCATTAAATGCAGATGATGGGACGTTGTAGTACAGTTCACAAGACGTTTGTGATGCCGCTCTAACTTGCAGTTCACATGCTATCCACTGGATGTCCCCATCATTCAAGCGCTCGACATTGCGCTTGAATGATGGGGACATCCAGTGGATAGCAGGAATTATTCTCCAGGAAGAGATCAGTGTATCATAGTCCAGGCGTCTAAAACAGAACTTCCAACAGCTCGCTTCGGTTAATAATAAATTAAGTATTTTCTTTAAATAAAATGTTCTTGTCAACGAACGTACGTGAGTTCCAAATGATACCCAAACGTGAACAGTCCTTGAAACACAATGAGGGTAACTATCTAGATAATCTCAGAGAATCTTACAATCACATAATAACGATGCTATTTATCGTTATAGACAAATCGCCAAACAAGATATTTCGGAACCAGCAGTCCACGTCACGCAAAATGTCCAAGCAATGTAGCCCAACTTGCCCACGATGGCTCCATAGCCTTCCGACCACGTCTATCCATACTCGGCCCAACTTGCCGTTGTTGACAAGTTGGGACGAATGGTCTGTTTTATTGCTGTAGTACTCTATGATTAAATTATTCTACCATTCACTTAGGAATCGCGGGATATAACTTCGCCTAAAATTCTTCTGCTGGGAACTTCTGGAAATCTAAGTATGTATCCAGTGAGGAACTGGTTGAGTTCAACAGCCCTATTACTCGACTACCGGTCCAATGGAGGGCTCGCAGACTTACGCCAGTCTATTCCTTCGGAATCCAATTAATTGGCCGATTGTCAAGTAGTAGAGCTACTGCCACACAGCGCCACAAACCCGGGTTCGATCCTCACCCATGGTGCTATCCACTTTGCCTTTGATTATTTGTTCTTGGTTCTTGTCCCTCCAAAATATTCCAAATTGAATTCAAACTGGAAGTGGCGGAGAGTGCGCTTGTGAAAATTGATTATTGAAGAAGAGCTGCCATGAATTTAGTTGCGTCTCGTTGAGTACCTATGGTTGGGTGAAGACTATTCTAAGCTTGAATTGTCCGGGGGGGGGGGGGGGGGAGAATGAATTGGTAGCTGGTATCACAGATTGGATCGAATGCCCTTGTCTGCTCCTTAAAGGATTTGGTTTGGAGTAGGGTCAAAGTCAAAAGTCAAAAGTCAAAAAGTTTATTGTCATGTATCTATGACAGGACGATTATTTTTTTTCTTTGCATAGCACAACAGAACATAGTAGGCATTGACCACAATTATATACGTAAATACACACATGAATTAATAAATTTAAAAAATGCAAACAACAGATGAAGGGATATTAATGTTCAGAGTTGTGTCCGAGCCAAGATTAATAGCCTGATGGCTGTGGGGAAGTAGCTATTCCGAAACCGGGTTGTTGCAGTCCTCAGGCTCATGTACCGTCTACCCAAAGGTAGCAGGGAGATGAGTGTGTGGCCAGGGTGGTGTGGGTCCTTAATGATGCTGCCAGCCTTTTTGAGGCAGCGACCGTGGTAGATCCCCTCGATGGAAGGAAGGTCAGAGCCGATGATGGACTGGGCAGTGTTTACTAGTTTTTGTGGTCTTTTCCTCGCCAGGGCACTCAAGTTGCCGAACCAAGCCACGATGCAACCGGTCAGCAAGCTCTCTACTGTGCACCTGTAGAAGTTAGAGAGAGTCCTCCTTGACAGACCAACTCCCCGTAATCTTCTCAGGAAGTAGAGCCGCTGATGAACTTTCTTAATAATTGCATCTGTGTTCTCGGACCAAGAAAGATCTTCACAGATGCGCACGCCCAGGTTTGGTAAACTATGTCGATCTGACTATTTCACAGTTTTTGTAAAACAGGTCACACGGTGAGCTTTACGTCTGTCTTTGAGAGGGTTCCACCCCCGTGAATTCAGAAGTTTGCTAACACTCGCTTCTCTTGCATTGGTATTAGTAACAAATCTGGCTGCCTGCCTTTGGACACGTTCAATGGAATAAATGTTTTTATTTGTGTATTGGTCCCATGCTGCAACTGCGTAGTCCAAATGTGGTCTAACGAGGGTAAAGTATAACTTCTCCTTAATAGAAGTTGATCAATGATGAAAGTTGCGTCTCTGAAAATGTAGGATACCGTTACATGGTAAGTGTGGACTTTGGAAGGGGTAGGATGGGAACACACAGACCCGCTTACATCAATGGGTAGATGGTGTAAAGGGTCAAGAATTTCAAATTCCTGGGCGTGCACATCTCTGAAGATCTCTCCTAGTCCGAGAACACTGATGCTCTTATAAAGAAAGCACATCAGCGCCTCTACTTACTGAGAAGATTACTGAGAGTCGGTATGTCAAGGAGGACTCTCTCTAGCTTCTACAGGTGCAGAGTAGAGAGCTTGCTGACCAGTTGCATCTTGGCTTGGTTCGGCAACTTGAGCACCCAGGAGCGAAAAAGGATCCAAAAAGTAGTACACACTGCCCAGTCCATTATCGGCTCTGACCTCCCTACCATCGAGGGGATCGATCGCAGTCGCTGCCCCAAAAAGGCTCGCAGTGTTATCAACGACCCACATCATCCTGGCCACACACTCATCTCCCTGCTACTTTCAAGTAAAAGGTACAGGAGCCCGAAGACTGCAACGTCAGGAACAGCTTCTTCCCTACAGCCGTCAGGATATTGAACTCAACTCAAACAAAACTCTGAACACTCATAGCCCATTATCAGTTTATTTGCACGTTATCTGTTTTATTTATTCATGTGTCTATATATTTATACAATGGTATATGGACACACTGATCTGTTCGGTATTCATGCCTTCTATATTCTGTTGTGCTGAAGCAAAGCAATAATTTAATTGGCGTATCTGGGACACACGACAATAAATTCTCTTGAATATTGAATCTTGAACATGATGAGTCTGACCATTTCAACGTAGATCGTTGTGCAATTGATGCGAAGATACTTGTTTGTTTGGCTTCTTCAAGGGTGGCACCAAGGATATTGTCTGATGTTTCGCCTGGTTTCCTCTTTCTGGTGACACGTATGGTTTCACATTTGGAAGGATTGAACTGCATGCCCATTGTTGTGACCACTCAACCATAGTATCTTTTTGGAGAAAATCCTCATCATCAGCTAAAATAATTGGACTGTACAGCAAACAATCATCAACGAATAGTCTGGTCGTGCTTTCGACTTTTTCATTGATGTCATTAATGTAAAGCAAAATCAGATGTGGGGCCAGTACTGCGCCCTGAGGTTTACCACTTAACACAGGATGCCATTCACAGATTTTTTCATTCACACACAGGCGCTGAAGACATGTTGGCAGAAAACTGGAAATGATTTGTTTTGTGTTGAAACGAACAC
>CAUPSL010000485.1:32500-37805 GCA_963514005.1 Raja brachyura
CGCGATGTTAAAGTCGGCGCCGTCCTCGGCTAGATGCTCCGCAAACCACAGTTCCGCGATGTTGAAGCAGCAGCCCCAACAATCCGAAGCGTCAAACTTCGGTCCCAGGTAAGGCAACGCTGCGCCGCTGTTGAAGCTCTGGCCGGTCTCCAGCATGAAAGGCCGCGCCAATCCAGTTGGTAGTCCGCGAGGAGGGGCGAAGATGTGACTCAGAAAAATGATGCATCCTCGTCAGAAAGTGACTGAGAAACGGTTTCCCCCTTACCCTACCCACGCCCCCCCCCCCATACAAATATTAAGAAACCTCCAAAAAAAACTTTTTAAACAGACAAAAAAAATAGAAAGGAAAAACAGACAGACTGCAGGCAGAGTCTGCCATCATGCGGCGCCCCTAGTGGATCTAAAAGTATACATCTAAACTCCAGCGAGTTCAGGCCCAGCGGCGACAAACGCTCATCATGCGCTAACCCACTCATTCCTGGGATCATTCTGTAAACCTCCTCTGAACCCTCTCCAAAGCCAGCACATCCGTCCTTAGATATGTTGCCCACAATTGCTCAAAATATTCCAAATGCTGCCTGACCGAAGTCTTATAGACTCTTGTGTTAAAGAAGGAACTGTAGATGCTGGAGAATCGAGGGTACACATCGGCTGGAGAAAGTCAGCGGGTGCAGCAGCATCTAAGAAGCGAAGGAGATGGGCGACTTTTCGGGTCGAGACCTTCTTCAGACTTATAGACTTAACGTCATATCCCTGTTTTAGCATACAAGCCCTCTTGAAACAATGCTAGCATTGAGTTTGCCTGTGCTTACGTATAATATAGCATTACCTGATTGTATAGCATGCAAAGCAAAGCTTTACACTGTACCTCGGTACATGGGGAGAGCAATACATTTGAAATGCGCATGCATTCTGACTAGATTCTGTAGGGTTCCCAATAGATAGCTGAGGAACAGAAGAGGAACTGTGACAAGTCTCAGATGATGCTTTGATATGTCATGAGCTCAGTAAATGATATACTCTTATAGTTCGGCGACACTAAACGTTGACTGGGCCATCGTTTTGCTGAACATCTTCACTCAGTCTGCCTGGACCTACTTGATCTCCCGGTTGTTGAACAATTTAATTATTTTTCCAATTCCTGCACAGACCTTTCTGTCCAAGGTCTCCTCCATTGTCAGAGTGAGGCTAAATGCAAATTTGAGGAACCCAGTTGTGTGAACATTGAATTATCTAACTTCAAGTAACCCTTGCTTCCCCTCTCTCTCTATATCTCCCCACCCAATCCGCACCAGTGTCACCCGACATGCAGCTGACAATGGCCAGTTTCCTTTATCATCGTTACTTTTTACATAACTTTAATTCATTGTTCCTTATCTCTCTAAATCATTGCTACGTCTCTCTCTTTTCTTATCCTAACCAGTCTGAAGAAACGTCACCCATTCCTTCTGTGCCAATATCTGGAAAACTTTTTTTGCATTTACCCGGTTCAATCCTCGAAGAATGTTGTATGTTTCCAGAAGACTACCTATCATCCTTGTGAATTCCAGCAAATACAACCCCAATCGACCCATTCTTTCATCTATTATCAGTCCCCCCCATCCCGGGAATAAACCTGGCGAACGTGCGCTGCACTCCCCGAATAACAAGAATGCCTTTCCTAAAATTAGGAGAGAAAATTACACACACGACTCCTGGTGCGATCTCACCAGGGCCCTGTACAACTGCAGTGGGAACTTCTTGCCCCTAAACTGAAAGCCTCAGTCAAAGTATTGTGTAGACGTTGGGAGGTCATCTTGCAGTTGCATAAGATGTTGATGAAAGTACATTTAAGTACATTGCGTTCAGTTTTGGTCACTGTGCAAATATGTTGTCAAACTGGAAATGGTGCAGAGAAGATCAACGAGGCTGTTGCTAGGGTACGAGGGTCTGAGCTACAGAGGGAGATTGGGCAGGCTGGGACATTATTCCTTGCAGCGCAGGGGGGTCAGGAGTGAACTTATAGAGAGATGTACAAAATCATGAGAGGAATAGATCAGTTAATTTCATTTAGACGAGAGAATTAAATAATGAGTTAGACTCAGAGCTCCCGTTGATTTTGAAGAAAGAGCAATAAAGAGAAGCAGGGAAACGTACTGATTGGCTCTAACCCGAGTGGGAGGAGAGTTAGAAGTGAGCCAGAGGGCGGAAACCGTTTAAAACTGAGGAATTTGGTTTGTAAATTGGTAAATTAGGCAATTTATCAGTCATTTTACTTCGGGATCACGTGATTGATTCCGTGAAGAAGTCCCGCCAGTCCGCATGCGCGTCATTACGTCTGACGCATGGCGCACCGACGGGCTGGCAGGCACGTAGCACCACCAGCGGTAAGTAAAACACCCTGAGGTAAGTTTTAAACATGGCTGAGGTCGTTTTCTGCGGTCGGTAAATCTTGTTTGCAGGAACAAGTCGGCAATGGAGAAAATGGTCAAGGGAAGGTCGAGGCGGTTCGCTCGGAGAGCAACTGCAGAAGACCGCGGGAGTGCGGGTACCGGGCGGCCGTCCATCTCGCCTGCAGAGTCGCTGGCGGCATGGCCAGTGGCCTCCGACTTGGTGCCGGTGTAATGTAGTATTGCTACTCCGGTGGGCAGGAAAGCCACCAGAAGTCGGTACGGCCCATAGACACTGATGAGTCGGGCCAGGCGGATAGTCCTCCCACGATGGATGCCCTTTTGGGGGCGGCTGCCCAGGATGGAGCTCCTGATGGAGATGATGCTCCCTCCCGATGTGCTCGAGGACGACGAGCTTTATGTCCGCCGGTTTCCTCGGTTGCCCATAATGCCTCCCTCTTGGAGGAGGAGAGTACACGGTGTCAGTTTTGTTCTGACTCCGAGGTCGGTGGTATGGCTAGTGAGCGCACCTCCAGGCAAGAAGGCCAGGAATCTGGCGTGCCAAGCATGGCATCAACATTTGCTATCCCGGCCGGAACTGGGGGACGACTGAATGATGATCTGGCGATGACCATAAACTACATGGTCTCACACCAGCTGCAGGGCCTCACGATGGAGGAAACCGCAAACAAATACCAGACACCCGCCCATTGTGCCTCACTCAAAGTCCCAACTATGAACCACCCAATCTGGCCTCACACAGGTGCGGTTATCAGAGCCCAAGTACTGAGTATCCAAAAGATTCTAGAGCTGCTTGCTTCAGGAATTACAGCTTTCGCTAGGTCGGTTGATGGTGGGGCTCTGCCTGAGATGCAGCAGGATGCTCTTGGTGGATGTGATTACTGGGGCCTGGAGGGATAGTACTAAAAACATTATATTTCTCATATCCAGAAATGGGGGGTGTTCTGCTTGCACTCGAACATTTCATATCATACGGCAAGCGTACCTGACGTGTTGGAATTCCTTTCCACGCTATATTTTGATGAGCGACTCAGCTATAGTGCCACCAGTACTGTGAGGGGTGCATTATCGTCCTACCTCTTGCAAGAATCGGGACAACACTCTGTTGGGTCTCATCCTTTAATGTATCGGTTCCTGAAGTGTATATTTAACTGTAATCTCCCAGGCCCAGTTACACGGAAATCTGGGATTTGAGCGCGGTTTTCGCGCTGCTTCGCCAATGGGCTCCAGCAACATATCTGCCATTGTCCAGACTCACTCTTAAAGTGGTTATGCTCATGCCGCTGGTTTCAGCGCAACGCGTCCATTGCAGAAGCTTCGACTGGACAGGATGGCTTCATCTGTCAACAAAATAACCTTTTATGTTTCTCATTTACTTAAACCGAGCAGGCCAGGGACGTCAGGGCTCAAACTTAATTTTATGGCATACAGCATAGACTTTCGCCTATGTGTTGTTACGCACTTACAGCGGTATATCAACATCACCAAGAGCCTTAGAGCCCCGAATTGTCGTTATTCATCAGTCACAAAAAGCCTCATATGGAGTTGTCGGTACAGATCACCTAAAGATGGCTGAAACAGGTTCTGGCTTGTGCCGAAGTGGACACTGATGTTTTTAAACCTCACTCCACCAGGGCGGCAACAACGTCAGCAGCGAGGGCACTGGACGTCCCTCTCGACCAAATCCTCGCGGCCGCGAGGATGGTCCAATGAACTGACGTTTGAAAGGAGTTATCATAAACCTCTTGCCACACCGGGGGTATTTGGCCACTCCATTTTGAATTCTGTTTTGCAGCTTCCTCCTGTGAGAGAGGGGTCGCTATTGTTTTTCTTTTTTGTTAATTAAAGCATCAACGTGTGTAAGTAATAGCATGTTCGAATGCATTATTTGTTATTACTCATCCTGTGTCAACCGAGGCAGTGTGTCGCATGGACTCGTATCCACGGCATGAAATCACAGAGCTTTGAAGTCTTGACGGAATCATTGACGTGACTCCGAGGTAAAATAGCAAGATTAAACGAGAACTTACCAGTTTGATGTTTGATCTTTATTTAATGAGGAGTTACGATGAGCGATTACGTGCCCATCGCTCCCAACCATCATATCACATAGGTCTTCTGGTCGTTCTAGGTATCTAATCTTACTCTGTCACTTCAATTACTGTTACCTGTGATTTCACACCGCTGCTTTGAAGATTGACGCGCATGCGGACTGGCGGGACTTCTTCGCGTAATCGCTCATCGTAACTCCTCATAGTGAGGGAGCGGCCTTGTTAGGGAAGTGCCCTGTGAGTAAAGTGTGAGTCTTTGGCTCGAGAATCTTAGGACAGCGGGCTACGAATAAAGCTCGAAAGGACGGAACGCGGTGAACACATGTCGGGGCAATTGAGACAGTGTAGGGCTTGCAGAATGTGGGAGCCCAGGGACACGGTTGGAGCCTCAGGCGGCTACAACTGTGGCAACTACATCCAGCTTCAGCTACTAAAGGACCGTGTTGGGGCACGGGAGAAACAGCTGGATGACCTCGGGAAAATGAGAGTTTCCTGGACAGGACCTACAGTGAGGTCGTAACGCTAAGGATACGGGAAGAACCAAGGTGTGTGACAGAGAGAAAGTGTGGAAATCGTAGAGTCAGGTGGATCGAGGAGCATTTCTGAAACAAGTCTGACCCCAGGCGCATGTGGCAAGGAATCAAATCCATTTCCGATTACCAGAAAGTCAACCCCCCCCCCCCTCCCCAGAAAATGCCTCCCTTCCTGATGACCTAAACCATTTCTATGCTCGCTTTGACCGGGACAACAAAACTCCAGCCAGCAAAGTTGCTCCACCCCCGAATGAACAGCCCCTCAGTCTCCCCACCTCTGCTGTACAAGATGCACTGAGGCAAGGTGAATGAGCACAAAGCTACCGGCCCC